>APFE030278235.1:185942-230037 GCA_000404065.3 Pinus taeda
TGGAACACATACAATATTGTAGAAGTATAAACACAAAACATGCATAAAACAAGAGAGACACAGATATACGCAGTTCACCCTATTTAGGCTACGTCCACGGAGAAACAGCCAGTCCTTCCTTTTATATTATCCATCAAAATGAAGAGATACAACCTACAACAGATCCACTATAATTCCCTCTTCGCTCTCAATCCCCTCTCTCTTCCTCAATTAGAACACAGATCTACATAGATACAATATAATTCCTTCATATATATTGAGGGGTTTCCTTCTAGCGAAAAAACCCTAAGTTAAACATAACTTCTACTGTCAGATCTCCACCTAATGAATGACCTAGATTGACTATGTAATTACAACATTCTACAAGGAAATTTTAAATCTATTTTTAGCTTCGGGGGTGCTACCCCTGATCCCCCGCCAAGGGGGGGCTCCAAATAATCGCCATCGCACCCCCCTGGACCCCCTTTGTGGCACGCATTTTATGGGAAGTGTCGCCACCACATTACGAACTCAGGTCCAATGTGGAAATACCTCTGAATAAAGAAGATAATCAGGCTCCACACCCAACAGATGGTGGATGATATCCATAAAGTGCCAATGCATTACAGTATATAGTCGGATCCATTTCTTCTTTCTCTAAGGTTGGTTCCTTGTGTATATCCTCTTATTTTGATGTTTATTGATCCCTTTCTTCCTCCTCTTCACAATCTATGTAGATTAATTTCTTCGCAGCACACTTATGACCTTTAGTGTATTTGCTATCACAACTGTAACAAATCTTTTTCCTCCTTTTTATTCTAATTGTTGTGGTATCAACCTTTTAAGTTGTGGAAGGCTAGGAGCAACAACACTTCCATCTTTATAGTTGTGAGTGGTAGAATTCCTTGTTGCCATAATTTTGCTTCAATTTTTCTTTCCACCCTGAATGCCTCCTCCAATGAATCAGGTTCCCAAAGACAAACCTCATTTTGGATTTTATCCTTTAAAGTCCCTATGAAGACATCAACCCTATGCTCCTTTGGAATATCATTTACCCTTATATTCAATTTTTTGAAGTCCTCAATGTGCTTTGCATTGAACCCTTTTGTTTGAGATTTATCAATTGGCTAAAGACAATGTTGCTCTTTGTATCCTCATAATGTCCTATCATTTCCTCCATAAAAATTCACCAAGTGACAATTTGTTTACGAGAAAAAAGCCATTGATAACATACAAACTAATTGGCTTCTAAATATAAAGTTTCAATGTGTACCTTTTGTGTTTTTTTCACATTATGGAGATTGAAATATTGCTCCATCTGTAGTATTCATGTTACAGGATCATTTCCATCAAACTTCTTCATATCGATCTTTGGAACATGGTGGGTATTTTAATCCAATGTTGGAGTCTATGAAATCGTGATTAAAATTTATTTTGTTCTCATCATGAGTTTCCTCTACTACCTTTTCGCCATTAGGAATTATTTCTTGTAGCAACTTTGTGAAACCTTCCATGTCTTTCTTCAAATCTTCCATGTTGCCTTTCAATCTTGCTTCTATACCATTGATCTTAGCTTCGATGCTAATCTTCAAACCATTAATATTATATTTGATTCCATTCTTCAAACCATTCATCTTAGCTTCGATTGCCTTTTTTGAGAGTGAAATTTGTTGCACTTGGTTTAGTAATTTTGATATATCATGTTTCATTTCTTCCTCTTATTCATGTGCCATAGTAGATAATTTGGGGTGCTTACTAGGTGTTTCCATTTTATTTCTTCAGGTCATCAATTAATGATAATTATGCTTCACAATTCCCTTTGAATCACTTCAAACTACTTTCTGAAACAAAACTTATGCAAAATTTAAAAAAAAGTATAAACGTTCTTTTTTTGCATTGTAGCAGAGTGATATTGAATCTGATGTATCTCTGTAGTTTAGGATATCCAAGGTTTGAAATTATGTCTTGTGGGAGCCCTTTCAGACCTCTTTCCAACCCCACAAGTCTTGTCAATATTGGATTCTCCAAGAAAGCGTTATGCCCAGTATCCCATGATGACCTGATTATAGACTTGTTCAGTAGAGTGAACTTGTACGAAGTACCACGTATCATTGTTTCGACCTTCGGCCCTAAAAATGATACCCAAAAAACTACACTCCGTTGTTTTTTCTATCACTTCTTATGAAATTTAAATCTGATGCTCAGAGATAAATTTATGATGAGTTTCCCAAGGTCACCTATTTGAGATCTAATTCTGGAGCCTGAAACAACCATAACTTCGGGTCAAATAGGTTTTAATTTCATATTCAGAAGCTTTGTATAAAAAAATTTATAGCGAAATTTCTACGATGACTGGATTGAAGCAGCGAAACCCTAGAATCCAGAGCTCTGATACCAAATGTTATGCAACCATCTCACAAAATAGAAGAAGGGATAGATCAACGACTTCAAAATTATCCTCTTCGAGGGGGAAACCTCTTTTACATTACACAAATGAACAATTATTTGATGATACAAATGACAAGACCTCCTTTCTATATATAGGAGTCTAAGGGGTCACAATATAATCAGAGCTTACATACGAATAATAATGTAAGGTCACAACAATAACAATAGCAGGCTTCTATGGGGCACAATAATAACAATATTGGGACTACATGGGCACAACAATACAATAAATGGGTTGCACTAATAAAAATATGGGACTACACTAGTATTATAGGGACCTAACATATAGACAATTGAACAAACTGACCATCAAGAACATGTATCCATTGTTGAGGATTGACGACTTGTTCAATCAATTGAAGGGAGAAGTAGTGTTCTCGAATATTAATCTTAGATCTGGAGATCACTAGATATGCATCAAAGAGGAGGACATTTACAAGACAACTTTTTGGACTAGGTATGGGAATTATGAGTTTATTGTAGTTCCATTTGGCTTAACTAATGCTCCAACTACATTTATGTGCTTGATGAATAGTGTGTTGCATCCGTATTTGGATAAGTTTCTTATTGTGGTCATTTATGGCATATTGGTATATTCTAAAAACAAGGAAGAGAATGCCAAGAATTTAGCAGCAGTGTTGAGGCTCTTGAGAGAGCATTAGTTGTATACTAAGCTCAACAAGTGTAGTTTATTTCAGACTGAGGTACACTACTTGGGGCATGCTGTCTCCAAGGAGGGTATTGCAGTAATTTAGAAAAGATAAGGGCCATCATGGAGTCGGTAGCTCCCAAGAATTTAGACGAGGTGAGATCTTTCATGGGATTGGCAGGCTATTATAGGAGGTTCATCAAGAACTTCTCACAGATTTATTATCCTATTACATCGTTGCAGAGGAAAGGTATGAAGTTCGAATGGACAGAGGAGTGTGAGGCTAGTTTTGAGCAGCTTAAGTAGTTATTGACACATGCACCAATGTTAAAGATTGCAAATCTGGAAAAAAAAAAATTTAGTATGCACAGATGCTTGCAAGAAAGGACTTGATGGATTCCTTATGCAGGATGGACAGGTGGTATGCTATGAGTCGTGAAAACTGAATGAGCATGAGAGAAGCTACCCCTTGACACATGATCTTGAGTTGGCAGTGATTATACATGCATTGAATATGTGGAGACACTATCTTCTGGGCAAGACGTTTACATTGATGAGTGATCACAGTGGTTTGCAGTATCTATTTGACCAATCAAATCTGAATGGTAGGAAGACTTGATGGTTGGCTACGATCCGCGAGTTCGATTTTGAGATCAGGTATATCAAATACAAGTAGAACAGAGCGGCAAATTCCCTTATGAGCTCCTATGGGACAGACTTACAAGATAGGATCTTGTAGGTAGGTTAGTAAGATGTCAAATATATGGAGATTATGCACAGGTTGCAGCAGAGTATTGGTATAGGTATAGGTGGTAGTACAGGTACAAGTACATCTAGTGGTACAGGTGCAGGTGCACGTGATGTGGATTGTTTCCTTACAGCAGATGGGCTTGTTAGGTTCAAAGATAGGATATATGTGACATATAGTAGTGAACTCAAGAAGGTTACCTTGAGGGAGTTTCAAGCGAAACCATATTTGAGTCACCCAGGTTATCAGAAGACACTGACAAGAGTGAAGAGATTTTCTTATTGGCCGAATCTAAAGAGGGATGTAACAAATTTTGTGGCTAGGGGTTTTGATTGTCAGCGTGTGAAGGCATAGTGTAAGCATCCAGGTGGACTGCGACAACTGATTGTGATCGAGAGTGGCAATAGGAAATCATTTCCATGGAATTCATCACAGGTTTGCCAAGGACAGTGAGACAACAGGATTCCATCATGGTTATTGTGGATCGGTTGACAAAGGTTTCACATTTCATTCTAGTGGACTCTAAATTCTCATATAGTGATGTAGCGTAGGTATTCACAGAGATGTGGTCAGATTGCTTGGTGTTCCGAAGAAGATTGTGCCATACATGGATACAAAGTTCACTTCCAAGTTTTGGAAGGAGTTATTTATAGGTTTGGTCATAGAGTTGGCTTTTAGTACAACCTATCATCTGCAGACATATGGGAAGATAGAGAGGGTCAACAGGATACTGGAGGAAATTTTGAGGATGTACGTGATGAATCAACAACCAAAGTGGGACGAGTATCTTCCACTAGTAGAGTTCACTTACAACAATGGGTATTAGGAATATTTGAGGAGGAGTCTGTTTGAGGCATTGTACGGGCAAAGTTGCAATATTCCCATCAGTTGGAGTGATCTAGTTAACGAGGTGTTGATTGGACAAAACGTGTTGGCAGACATGGAGCAAGAAATGTAGGTAATCAAGAAGAATCTAAAGGAAAACAAGATAGAAAGAAGAGATATGTATATTGGAACAGGTTGTTCAAGGAGTTCTAGGTTGGGGAACATGTGTACTTGCACATCAAACAGAAGAAGAGATCCTTACGGATTGGATCATGTGCCAAGTTGGCACCACAATTTTGTAGACCCTTCAGTATTGTTGAGAGGATTGGGCCTATAGCCTATCGACTTGCACTGCCTCTGATAGTGAAATTCCATGATGTTTTCCATGTGTCATTACTTAAGAAGTATGTTAAAGATGATAATCATGTGATTGATTGGTCTGTATTGCAGGTGGAACCAGATGGAGAATTCTAGCCAAATCCTCAAAGTATATTGTAGAAAAATGTGCTCATAATCTGGAACCGAGCAATCAATCAAGTTAAGGTGTAATGGAATCACTTTGTCCCTAATGAAGCTACATGGGAGATAGGGGATTAGATGTGGGCTATGTATCCTTCCTTGTTTGCCGGTTGAGGCATATAAATTTTGGTATGGTGTTTTGGTATATGTCTTGGAATATGTTTTGGTATATGTTTTGGTGATTCTAGTATATGTACATATGTATATGGATGTAAATACTGCCATGAGCTATGTTATAAAGCTCCAATAAGCAATATGTGTGTCATGTCATTATGATGTTATGTTTTTTTATGTTATAATGTTGTTTTGATTCTCAGTAGGTTGATCATTGTAAATACTGCAATGAGCTCTGTTATAAAGCACCATTGACAGTATGTCTTGCTTGCAACAGTCTTCTAGTTATAGGTGTTTTTGAACACCGATGACAATGTTCCCCCAAGGGGGAGGATTCTGTAACAACCCTGGTGAAAATTCCATGTAATCAAAGTTAATAAAGGCAAAATAATAACCACGGTTGATGGGATACTTCTTCCAAGTTGAATGTTGGGCAAGACATCCTTGTGTGGGTGTTAATCAGTTTATTATGGCTAAGGAAATTGTAAAGGAAATGGCTAAGGCTTTGGAAATGAAAAATATAATTTTGGCAAATTTATTTATGAAAATAATTGAAATTAGGAGAAAAGGGAAGTGAAAGGTCACATGTTGCATGTGAGGAGGAAAATGAAGGAAAATAATAGAAAATGAAGAAAATAGAGGCCTCATTAATAAAAAGGCTTTTGAGGATCAGTTGGTAACATTTTGTCATCTCAGTTTTGGATCTCTCTCATTATTCTCTCTCCCTCTCATACTCTTGGAGGGTGTGGCATACTTGGAGTTTTAGAGCAAGAAGGATAAGGAAGAGTAGGGAAGCGCAAGAGGACATACATATTAGTAACTACAATGGGATTTGCTTGTAGGTACCAAGTTGAATGTATGTTTTCCTCACTATTTTTGGCATGCATGGCATATGCATGTGGATTTTTGGTCATGATCTATCACTAGAATGGAGAATTTCCTCGATTGACAGTGAATTTCCTAGACTTTCCATTTCCTCGATAGCCATGGAAATTTCAAGTTGATTTCCTTGTTTTGTTTTGGATGGTTCTCATGTTTCTTCAACTTGCATTGAGTTATTAGTTCCTAGAAGCCCTTGTTGGACAAACGCTTTGGAAGCCCTGTAATAGCTTGGGTTGAGTTAATAGTCTTGGAATTGGAAGCCTTGGTTGGACAAACACTCTGGGAGCTCTTGGTGGGTTGAGTCACTAATCTTGGAAGCCTTAGTTGGAAAAACATTGTTGAAGCTCGACAACAAATATGGGTTGAGTTATTAGTCCTGGAAGGCTTGGTTGGAACAAATGTTCTAGAATCCCTGGAAGGCTTGGATAGAGACCAATCTGATGATGGCTATGTGATGTCCGACCGTGAAGTTGAATCATTGTTTGATGGGTTGAGGTGGATGGCCTCTGGAAGCCCTTGATGGTTTTGGATTGATGTGTTCTATGAGATCCCACATTCATGCTTCGAATATGGCATGGGGGTGAATGGCTGAAGAGAGATTTGGCACAACCATTCTATGGTCGGGTGGAACATGGAAGTCTCATCCTAGGTTTGGATTTTGCATCATCAATAAGAGGTTATTTATCCTTTTATTTCTATGAGTATTATACTGGTTTATATGGCTGTGATTTTAATGGTGTTTATGTTGGTATTCTATTGGTTATATATATGTTTTAGGACAGTAGTTATGTATGCCTCTCCTCATATTTTTACTTGTAAATGAATGAAAAATGTATCAATGACCTAATGGATGAAATGGAAGTCAAAGTGTTGAGGCATAAATGTCTCTTGGCTATTCTCACCCAAGTATGAGACCGCTATGCTCATATTTGTTATTTACACCTATAGATTACATATTCTTGATATGTTTGACAAAATGCCTATCATGGATAGTAGGGGTCCAGTCAAGGTCTTATTCAAGTAATTTTGTTGACTATCATTTCCCTGTCATCTTATTGATCTAAATATGTCATTCTATTCTGGGTAGTGACATGGGCTCTGGCCCTAAAGAAATGGCTCAAATCCTGGGGACACTGGCACAACACTGTGCAAAAAGTCCCTAGTGTTGGCTTATAGGCCTGTGAAAGTGTCTAGAGGTCCCTCGACGTTGGCATTCCCATAGCATGAGAGAGTCCATAGGTCAAGTGGTCCAAAAGCTCTATGGGACCCAGGGGCTGGTTGGTAGAAAGGTTGGATTGGTTCCTGAGGATCCTAATGCTGATGTTGAATGTCTGTATGTGTGTTTCTATTGGTTCCACTTCCTTAACGTGACTTAGGAGGTCAAATCATATCATAGTGGTCTATCGTCGCATGTTTACCTCAGTTGACCGGTTGCTTGGGTAGATGTGGGAGCAAGGTGTTACACCATGCTTATCCTAACATGCCATGGATATCACTGCTTTCATTCAACTGATGTATCCCTCAGTATAGTATGTCCATAGCATAAACATAATATAATCACATAATATAAACTCATAACCACATGATATTGACCTCGTAGATTTGTCAGGACTACTCTCCCACTTGATTCCTCATAAACTAGGAACCTCTTCATGTCATTCAGCTACATAAGAAATCATTCCTCCACAAGAATGATCTCTGACAACCATATAAGATAGTGGCATAGATATATAAATATATACATATATATAAACATTAGCATAAGAAAATCATGTTCCTCTTAGACAATGACATACATACACACATATATGCATATAAACATTAGCATAAACACAATCATGATCCATGATGACCCTGTCAGACATGACATACATACATACATGTATACATATATAGACATCAGCACAATCATGATCACAATATAAATACCACATACCATAATGTCAAGGTTAAGATAACTCCCTTTATCCATGCACACCATGCACAACATTGAGAACAACCCCTCCCGACATAGACAAGGAATTAGATGCCTCACATCCATTCATTTTACCATTCCTATTACCTTCCTCATGATTGTCCTGTCATTGTTTATTTACACCAATGGACCCAACCAATCCAACTGGATGTCATACTCTTTCCTTCAACTTCCCTTATACATGCACCAACTTCATCTTAGTCTTACATTGCCTATTGTATTTCATTCATCTCTCTCCAAGCTCCACCAACTTTCCTCTTTCCCAACCAATTCCCAAGACTCAAAACTTAAAAGGAAAGCACAAGAAACAAACAAGAAGAAAACCATGAAAACCAATAACAATACGGCACCACAAACAAAGTGGCATGATCATGCACTAGACATAACAAAACTGCAAATCAAGAGGAAGCAAATCATAAAATACCAAAAGCACAAGACTAACAACAGACACCATAACTCAATCCCCACAATTCCCAGTTTTTCCAAGGAAAGCTCAACCTGAGCCTTGTTCATAATTTCATGGCAGCCTTTGTCATGCAATCCCCACATCATATTTTGATAAACACATAGTTGTCAGCACATAAATAAATATACAATATACTAGCTATCTTACCTTGTTGTGCCAAGCAAATTTACTTGTAGCTGAACATATCTGTGTCATCTTTCAAGGGACTCTAATTCCCTTGATAGACCTAGCTATAACTAGAAACTAGTTGTTATACCTATCAAATACATGTCCATGAATATAGCACATACCCACATCATGTCAGACAATATTAAGGTTAAGAAGACTTCCTGTATGCAAAGAACTCATTCGTTTGGAATTAGGGTTTCCAAACATAGCCAAAGGAATTATTACCCAATTCCTTTCTTTTACCCCTTTTACCTTGTTGCAAATGAGGCTTACTACGTAATGTCACCTCACACAACTATTGGTTATATAAGTACATCAATTTTTACCTGGCCATGCTAATACCAAGCATGTTGTCGTGCAACTGTTCACACATGTTAGTCACATGTTCCACAAATCAAGACATCATGTCTATAAATCTGAAATCAACCTTTACCAAGTCTAACAACTAGGTCATAATCAACTAACAATCATAAGACACAATGCTACAACTATCACCTATTATACTCAAGTACATGTCAGCTATCTCAACACATATGCATTAGTACAACCATCTTAAAACAAGATCATTTCTTAATGCAATCTTGGAAACTCATACTCATATCATACAATAAATTAGAAATTCAACAAACTATAAACGTACCATGTTAGATAAATCAACTGGATGACATAATAGACATAAAACACTCAAACACCAACTAGATGACATAACCAAACAATGAAGCACCAAGTATACTACATAAGCAAACTCATACCTTAATGTATCTTAGGGGAGGTTATCTTGTCTGCATAATCAATCTAGTTAGCATGATAGAACTTTACAAGACATCAAATCAAGCACAAATAAGATCATGATATCCATAACAGTAACTAACTAACATGTTCACATCATAATCTCATAAACATTTATCATTCATACAAAATAATCGCATCCGCACAGTCAGTCTAGATTAATACAACACAATGTTACAAATAAGTCGACTCATATCTGAATTTCATAACCTTAACCATTTGCATAGACCAATCCAACTTAGTATGAGACATATAACATCAAGGTCTTAATTTAATAACCCTAATAATCAAGCTAACTAACATATAACAACAACAAGTTATATATCATGCTTATCAACAACATATAACCTAATCATCAAGCTAACTATCTTATAACAACAACAAGTTAATCTATAACATACTTATCAACAACATATACCTTAATCATCAAGCTCCAAGACTAGTAACTCAATCCACTAAGGGCTCCAGAGAATTTTTCCAACTAAGGCTTCCAGGGCTAGTAACTCAACCCAATTTGTTCCAGGGCTTCCAAAGAATTTGTCCAACCAAGGCTCCAGGAAGTAATAACTCAACCCATATCCATAAGGAAAATGAGCACCAAACAAAAAACAAAAGGGAGACCCATGATAGCATGACTATCCAGGAAATGACAAGGCTAGGAAAAATTGTTGTCAATCTAGTCAATCCTCCATGCCAATGATAGATCATAACTAAACAACCACATGCATACACCATGCATGACAAAACTAGCAAGGAAATCATACATGAAACTTAGTACCTACAAAGAAAACCCATTGTAGATGCTAATGCGGATGTTCCCTTGCACTTTCCTTCTTTTCATTTTCCTTTTGCTCCAAATCTAAGGTATGTCACAATGCTCCAAGAAAACTTTGAGTGTGCAAGAGTATGAGAGAGGGAGAATAGAGAGAGAGCTCCAAGCTAAAAATAACAAAATCCATGCACTGATTCTTAGAAGCCTTTATATCAATGAGGCCTGTATTTTTTTTCATTTGCCTCTATTTTCCCTTAAATTTCCTTCTCATGCAAATCAGTGACCTTTCACCTTCCTTTTCTCTTATTTTCTTTTATTTTCATAAATAAATGTCAATTAATGCCTCTTTGCCTTTGCCAATTTCCATAGTCATTAATTAATCACCATTGATCACCATCATTATATTTTTTCCCAACATTTAGCTTGGAATAGGTGTCCCATGACCTTGGTTATTATTTTCTTTATTAACTTTATTACATGGATTTTTAACGACAGTTGTTATAAATTAGGTCTGAAGACCTTTACCATCGTTATGCTAAAGAAACAACAACCTCAAGCCTTTAACCATATTTGGTCGAGGGCAATGATAATTTAAGGCTCTAAACATAACTTATCAAGCTTAAGTAGCGTGAGCATATCCTCAATCCACAACACAAGACCATGGATGGGTTCTAAGGTCTTTGCTAATCATTAAAGAATGAAAACAAATGCCTTACAATTTTATTAAAATTTCTTGAACTCAAAAGATTTAAATGAAACTTTGAACCAAAAAATGATTTTTCTAGTAGGACTTTCTACTCAAGGTGGGATACAAAGGCCATGGACAAGGGAGATTCTATGGGATGTATTTTTTTTATGGGTTAATTTTACATTTTCTCTTGGAAAAAAATAAAAAGGATTTTCGGATTTACATCGTTAGAAGATACAAATACCTTATAAAAATAAAATTTATGGTTCTCATTTAAAGAATTAATAAAATTTACCAATGTTTGTACACTTAACATAAGTATGAATCTTAAAATTTTCCCTGGCAAAGAAGATGTTTTTTGGAAGAGTTGGTTTCTTTGGTTTTATTTTCAAGTTGAGGAACTAGTTAATTTCTATTGTATAAATAACAACAAACAATTTTTTCCATCTCTCTATTAATATCTTCATTTCGACTAGATTTTTGAATATGATCAACATATTCATCACCATGAAATACACACTTATAGAGCTCATATACAAACTTCATAAATTATTTATAGAGCTTGTATACAAATGTTCCTCAACATGTTGGATGAGTTGGTTTCTTTTGTTTTAGCTTTAAATTGAGGAACTAGTTGATTTGTACTATGACGAACAAAATTTTCCATCTCTCTATTGATATCTTCATTTTGACTAGATTTCTGAACATGATCCACATATTCATCACCATGAAATACACACTTATAGAGCTCATATAGAAACTTCATAAGATATTTATATACCTTGTAAACTAACTCCGTTTGATATGTTTGTATGTATGTGTGTGTGTGTGTGTGTGAAGAACTCCAAATCCATTTTAAGGCTTTATCAACTTTATTAATTTTCAAACAATATAAACATAATGGTGATGTATAAGAAATCATTCTTTTTTTTTTTTTTATGGAAGAAATATCTTCCCATGCATGGAATGCTACCACCAGTATTGTACCAACAGTTTAGATGCCCCTTAGATGTTGCATACAACTATACAAATTTATTTTTAAAATAATGCATCATTGAAGTATTAGAAAAAATATATGCATTATTAACATATGGATTATACTAGTGTAGCAATATAAGTTAAGTGTTTGGTAAACACTTATAGGCATCAACCCATAATAAACATCAAAAAAGCTATTTCATGATGCATCACATTTAAATTTAAAAAAAATTATAAAAATAACTAAACTAGCAATTGCACCACATGTTGCAAAGGAAACGTTGTAAGGCAGTAGTATAGGAAAGAGTAGCATAGAAGAAAGAAGTAAAATTTTTATGCAATTTTGTTTTGAAATTTAAACTTTGCATAATTGAGCTATAACAATTAGGAATGATATATATGGACATTGTTGATACAGTTGGTGGTGTCTTCTTGTAGGTGGAAAGAATATGGTCTGACATTCATCACTTTTCTTGGTTTTCCATCATTGAGCTCACTCATACCTTTAACTTTAGTGAAAAAACAAAATCCCCATCCTGAATTTGGAGCCTCTCCTCATCATCTACACATGAAAATAGAGTAGGATTGTCATTGGTAAAAGAAGCAATGATACCCGTTTGTTAGATGCAAGCATCTCCTCTCCACATATTTCAGAATAAGAGACATTTATCTACATATTATTTCTGATTTTTAGATGAAAATTTGATCACCTTTCTTCTCATTCTATCATTTTTGCACCTTCTTTCAACATATAAAGGAGTTTCTATGAATTTCTATGAGATTTTTGACCTATTTTCACATAAGCCTCTTTTTCTTTCTTATTAATGGTCATGGAATAAACTAAGAAGAAACAAAAAAACACAATCAATCAATTAACCATCGCTTGAATCTGTAATCCATATAACCTGCGTACAACACAACCTGTACACAAGACAAAATATCAAACAAGCCACAATCCAAGAAATTCCTAAAAAAACAATGAATCATGAATACCTTTTCACATGCAAAGATTATTAGTCAATACAAGAAGGGTTGTTCTTACAGTGAATGGTAATTAGAAAATTATTCTAACCACACATTCGTTCTAGTGAAGTCCACATTTAATGCAATATAAAAAGATAATCTCTTAGATAAATGTTTGCAAAGAAAGTCCAATTTTAAGTTGAACATAAGCAGGTTACTTCATAACCAACACTCACATGGCATTAGTAACTGTAAATCTGAGATTCGAGAATGGTAAGAGTAGTCACAAGTACAACCCTTGCTTTTTAAATCATATATGATATCACCAATAGTTCCTGCTCTACAACAAGATATGTTTTGTGCCATATAATGTATTTTTTCCTAGTATTGATCATAGACAAATTGACCTCCTATTGCATGAGTGTTTGCTCCAAGAATCCCTAAAAGCAAGGGGCACTATCGTCATTCATATCATACAAAATCAAGGAAATTGAATACCTTTCTTCTACACATTTCATTCTCCTTGCAAGCTCACTCAATTCTTCCTAGTACAACAAAAAGGAAAAAACTTCATAGCACAGATTTTCTACAAAATCCTCATAGCTCAGGCTCAGTTTAAAAGATTAAAAGATACATAATTTTTATAGTGGAAAGACCAAAGAGACCTTTTGTACCCCAAAGAAGACAGAGAACTTTCATATCTCAATTCTCAAGTTCAAACTGCAAGCACACTCAATTCTACCTAGGACAACAAAAAGGAAAAAAATTCATAGCATGGATTTTCTACAAAATTCTCATAGCTCATGCTCATTTTAAACGATTAACAGATACATAATTTGTATAGTGGAAAGACTAGAAATACCTTTTATACCCCAAAGAAGATAGAGAACTTTCATATCTCAGTTCTCAAGTTCAAAGCCACAAAGTAAAGCTTGAACCCACTAAAAAAATTACATGTATTTTGAGAAATAAGTAAATCCCACATAATCCCACATAAATTACATGTATTTTGAATTTATAATTTTATTTATTTATTTTGAGCACTTTGTATTATGTTTTATTTCTTTGAAAAGAAATCAAATGAGTAATACAAATTGAGTCTTGATATCTTTAAAAATTTGTTTAATTAAACATCTTATAAATAAAAATTTATAAAAATACAATAGTTATGTTAGATGTTGACATATATTAATAAAAACAAATAGTTATGTTAGATGTTGACATATATTAATATGAAAAAACAAAAATATCCATTAGGTAGAATAGTTAAGCATGTGTATGGATTGGTCATTACTCTCATCGTCCAAAAATAGATGTTGAGTTGATCATTTGGCAGCAATAGTCAATATAAAATGCATACTTCTAATATTTCCTTGATTTGATAGAATTTTTCTTCTATTAAAATGATATTTGGTTAAAATAGTCAAAGTGCATACTTTCAATATTTCCCTTGATTTGATAAAGTTTCTCTTCAAAGTTTCTTTTCTATTTCCTTATATTGCCTGCAATATTGAAATGACTTTTAACCTTATTGATCAATAAAGTAACTGTACATGCGTTAAATATAATAGAAACCAAAAACCCTTTTAATGTGAGCTGACATTATATCAAAAGAAAAATGTCCACCCTAGTAACTGTACATGCGTTAAATATAATAGAAACCAAAAACCCTTTTAATGTGAGCTGACATTATATCAAAAGAAAAATGTCCACCCTTCACCACCCACCGCTTATTTTTAATAAATCTATTATTATTTTACAATTTGAACCGGTCTTCTAATTTTTTCCAATTTGAACCAGTTTTCTAATTATTTTCCAATTTGAACTAGTCTTCTATTTTTTTAACTCACATAAATAGGTCCAAACTATAATTGAGAATGGGGACAATGGTATCTCTTTGGTCGGTCCAAACTATAATTAAGAAAATGAAAGTAATTCTCAAAATCTTGATATGAAATTAGAGATATTTTGTAGTGATTAAAAGTTTTTGAAATTCATAATCACTTCAATTTTTTTAAATGATGAAAAATTTATTAAGAGGGTGGATGACTAAGGTGGTCACTAAAGTGTGTTATCACACAGAGTTAATCGATGGATTGTTGATTAAATTTTCAACGTCGGGCAATGGATTGTTGATTAAGTTTTCAACGTCGGCCAGATTTTGAAGGTCAAGTGGGAATTGGGAGTAAAAAATGTAACATTCCCACGAGGATTCCCTGGAATATTCCATGGAACAACACTGTATATAATCGATGCCTTGGGGGATGACATGTATGAATGTATATTATTTCTTCCATGCCATAACTAAAATAACTAAAATAAAACCTAAATTTTTTACCACACCGCTCATGCCAAGTGGCAATGGATTTAAGATATTTGACTTCATGATGGCGGTGGTGACTTAGTAACAACGTTCCTTATTTATATAAATAATTGACGTTAGAATCCAAATTTCCAACAACTCCCGGTGGATGGAATTAATGACGTTTTGCGAAAATGATTAACCATCAAAAATACGTTTTCCCCTGTTCCAAACCCGTTAAGAAAAATGGTCCTTGAAAAATTGTATACGTTAAATACGGTTAAAATAGCCTATCACGGGCAAAATGCCCGTCAAATTTCATTTCTGATTGGGAGGGAGTTATAGATATAACAATTAAAAAGGAAATGAGAAGTAATTAAATTTGAATTTCTTATTTACTTAGCTATAGTTTAAGAAAATTATTTAGAAAATCAACTAAATGCCTTTAAAGAATACTATTATTCTGGACAAACTTCTGAGGGTGGAATTTGATAGAATGACTTAAATCGGAAAAAGTGTGAGAAGTTAAATGAGTTTCTTTGTTTTTTGTTTCGATAATCCCGGTTGTCACCGAGTATCTAGCTATGTATTAGTCAAATATTCAACAGTTATCCTATCCCGTTGATTATCCGACAATTTCCTATAATCTCTCTTGCCTTTGAATGTTTGACCTATGTTCTTTTATCGTCGGATATCCGAGATCTATACAATATGAAAATGTGTTGTCCAATTTCCTAAAAATGGTAAATAACCATTGCATAACATTCAATTCCACCATTAATGCCTTTTTGCGCAGAAAATGTCTAATCTCAAATCAATTTGACTAATTAAAATAAATACAACATTAATACTATAATAAAATATAAAATTATTAATATGTAATCATATAATTTATATTATAAATCATATATATATATATATATATATTATATATATATATTATATATATATATATATATATATATATAAAATTATAATATGTGTGTGCAGGGAGTGTGTCCTAACATCATATAAATTTGACATAGTTGCTATACATACTAGTGACAATTGTTTTGAAAGGTTGTAGGCTTATTTTGAGGTTAATGTTTGAAAAAAATTATTACTAAAAGTTTGGTAACAAAAAATGTCATAACATTCCTCAAGGAGTCCAAGGATACATGGGATTGACATTGAGGGCTTTTGAGGATGGAAAATGTTATTTCCTTTGTAGAAAATGCAATGGCTTGAGGCCAAGGAGAATTCTAATAACATCAGCTAGAAATGGTTGTAGAGAGTATGGAAATGCTAAAGGCGAACATGAATATCATCCATTTGTAAGTTATTTATTATATGTCTTTGTATAGTAGATTGTTTTTGTAAATATTTATATGTATATTGTATTTTAGGTTATATGTCTTTGTATTGTAAATTTTATTATATTTCTATTGTAAATGTATTTTATAATACTCTTTTAGGAGGTGTTTGAACTATGTTGTGATCTTGATGTGGACTAGAATATTATTTGGTTATTTTCGTTAGGGTCAATTAAGGGGTTAGGTCAAGTTTGGGGTTAATTAATTAATTATGAGATTAGGGATAAGGAGTTATTGTTTAAGGGTTTATAAGGGGTTAGGGGGTTAATGTATATTATTTAGGGGGTTAATTTGGACCTAGAGGATTTAGAGATTAACCACTATGGGTTTTTATGGAGCATTATTAATAAGTTTTTAAAGTACATTACACAAGATATAACATTAAGAAAGAATATGACATTACAATGATGAATGCAAAATAAGATCAATATGTTTTTTTACTATGGTCGTGACTAAATATCTCAAAAAGTGTCCCACTTCCTACATCTCAAGAAAATTAACATCTTTTTAGATTTTTTCAACATATTCTTAAATATCTTAATAAATTGCACAATCATCATAATTGATTTGTTGTCTTTGTTCTTGGTCTCACATTAGTTGTGATATTTCTCTTTGTCTTTGTTGTCTATTTTTTCCTTATATATTATATTTGTAAAATTGTTGTTATACAAACGTTTTAATATTTTGTATATATACTGATATTACTTTATTATT
Organism: Pinus taeda; assembly: GCA_000404065.3. NCBI lineage: Eukaryota > Viridiplantae > Streptophyta > Pinopsida > Pinales > Pinaceae > Pinus > Pinus taeda. The sequence continues at coordinate 203,274 of APFE030278235.1, forward strand.
TTAATTGTATATTATCGCCCCCTAGGGCATTGCTCAATGAGGAAGAGGTGGTTGTAGTATAAGCAACCATTCAAGAACATGAAGCGATTAATATTGAGGATCCATCTAATGATCCAATGGAAGAAGATAATGATGCCAATAACATAGTTAAAGAAAATGGGACAAATAGATTGATCCAAGAGACATTTAACAATGTTAGAATGGATGATGATGAAAACTAATATGATGATCCTGCTTTTGATTTTCATGTATTTGATATCACAACTAAACCTCTTTGTGAACGCTAAAAAACATCTCTTGTCTCTGCTCTATTGTTGTTGGTCAACATAAAGGTGGTGAATGGTTTGTCAAACACATGTGTGACACAAATCCTACGATATGTAATATATTTTGTGACACTTAGTACTATATACATGATAAATAAATTATTTTACCTCTCGTTTTTAATGTTAGTACGTTGATATCCATCATTTCATTAATTTGTAACATTTGGATGTAGTATGTATGATTAATATTGTTTAGTACATTAAAAAATACTATTTTTTTATGTTGTAGATTACTAAGTGAATTTCTGTTACCACCGTCAAATGTTTTACCTCATACTTACTGAGGTTTACATGTTGTTATGAAATACATTGGAATGGAGTATCAAGCTAATCATGCATGCCCTGCTGATGATATTATCTATTATAAAGAACATACGTTGAAGGATAAATGCCCAAAATGTGATGAGTGTAGTTATCAAACTGATAAAGTAACAACAAGGGTGTCTCGCAAGGTTCTTCATTATATTCCCATAATTACATGTATACGACAATTTCTTAGGTGAAAAAGCGTAGCAAGACTTATGGATTACCATGCAAGGAATAAAAGTGAAGATGGTGTTCTTCGAATGCCTGCAGATGGATCTGCATTTAGGAATATAGAGGAAAATTGGCCAGTGTTGAAAGAAGAACCTCGTAATCTTATGCTTTCATTAGCGGTTGATGGTATCAATCCATTTGGAGAGGCCAGATCTATGTGACGTTCCATTTTTTTGTGTTCCTTATGGCATTCTTAAGATGGACTTTCAGAGTTGGGGGTAGACAGGTCAGAGGTGAAAGTTTGCGTCATCAGTGGGCCCAGGGGCTTTTAGAGGGTTTTGAGGAGTTTTTATGAGGTCCAATGGTATTTGCTTGCTATATTCCATCATTCACATAATTTACCTTTTGTTTTATTGCATTTTGACAAATAAAATAAAATAAACAGAGTTATTAATGGGTTTGACTCAATTAATTATGCTTAAGGTGGCATTTCGAGAGGAATACTTGGCAGAACACCTTAGTGTAATAGCTTGTTGGAATTGGAACGAGAATATCCACAAGATGGGATGGTTAAAAGTAAATTCTAGTGGCCTCGGGAGACATGGTGCCCAATTTACTATTTTCCCATATTAAAGAGGATATTTTAATTAAGGAAAATGTGATCAATGATTAAAATAATAAAAAACTAGGAGCTTCTAGAGGGGTCCGTCAGATTTTTAAAAAGAGGAGGAGGAGATCATTAGAGGACATCTTGGATTTGATCTTGCTTCTTGTGTGAGAAGTGGGAGGACCCGATTCTCTACTTCATTGGTAGCCCGAGGATGGAAACCCTCAGGTGATTTAGTGAAATTGGGCGAGTACCCATACCCCCTTGGTGAATTCATCCAGAATTCACATGAGAGATTAGTAGTTGCATTTCAGTTCAATTTTGGAGGGTCAATTTCGACATCGGAGCATATTTGTTTTGGAGACCAGATTATCCATCTCAGATATTTCAGTTATATCATCATGTACACTCTTTCAGTTATTTATTATAATGGAAGATGAGATTATTTTTGCTCATTGTTTTCTTGAATTTCATGCACACTACTTGTTATATCTTATAGGAAATATTATGTTAATTGAATAATAATTTTATGGTGAAATTTTGGTTGAGTTAAATTTCTATATAACTAGCAAAATATCCCATTTGGGATATTACAGTGGTATCAGTGCTGGTTTTCCTACCAGCCTGGAGGGTCTCAATTTCAATTGCAGATTGTGCGAGGGTTTTATTGTGAAGGTGCCAAATTCAGCTTGTTGGTGTCATTATTTGTCGCAGAAAATATATTTTGTCAGAGAAACCACAGGACCTAGTCTCAAAAAAATTTCATTACTAAACATTCAACAACTGTGAAATTTTCTTCCACTTAATGGTTATTCGAAAAATTAGCAATTTCGACAAAGATATTACAGATTCATTTTGAGGGCCAAAATTTGTTATTGAAGGAGCCCAATTATTTTATATGACACAATGTTTAATAAAGGCATGGAGTATTTAAAAGTTTGGAAAAATTATTTTTGTTGAGGCGGATTTATAGGGGTCGAAACTTTATTGATTCGTCAATAAGATTCGATTAAGAATTCGCACAACCCACCTTAAGCCATCATTTTAAGTTAGACAAGTTTAAGCGAGGTTCGATTCTCCACAACTAGAGGTTGAACTCATTTGAAGGAGTCGTCAACCAAATTTGAAGGAAAATAATTGTTTTGCAGGGGTCGATAGATACATCCAAAGACCATCCATCCCATGAACTCTCCAAGAAACCCATCAGTAAGAGGAAAAATATTTTTAATTAGAATATTGTGACTCTAGCTCATTTAATTGTATGAGTGACCTGTCCATTGGTTTGATCTTGTGTTTCACGCGTGAAGGTGGCTGATTTGTTATCTCTAACCACTTATCCATGGAAATGTTGCTTATCAATCTGAGTGATTCCTTACAGTAGCTATGCAACAATTATAGGAGATCAACTTATGTCAGAGGAAGTAACAATCCCGATCATCAACTTCCAAAGGTGGGCCACTGAGTTGTGTGAATTTGTTGTGGTGTAGGACATCTTAATTATTTTTGTGATCACAAGCTTAGTTAAGAATTTGTCTACAAAATGGAACTATCATTACATGGTGACAATTCAAAGAAGAATCAATGTGGTTGGATCCCACATCGAGGAGCGTTAACGTAGAGATGATCAACCAATGTCAGGGTCGAGAACTCCATTTCTGTAGCAATCAAGCAAATGTGGTAAATTGGTCGAAGAAATCGAGTTTGGAAGAAGCTTGAATAAATTTCTTGGGATACACTAATGCTATGCACAGCGCACCTATAGCAGAGGGATCATGGTTTTCTTCAGATTGCGTAGTGTGGCTTGATTGTGGAACCACAATCAAGGAAAATTTTAAGGATGGAAAATTTTCTTAATGTTTAAAAACATTGGCGAATCTCAATAATTCCTAATATGCAAACTATAAAATGTTTATTGATATATTTGTAAAATTGTTCAAATTTATAATGAATTTATATATAGTCTTTATATAATGTTGCCGATTTTTAAGGTAAAATAGTTTTATATTCTAAAATTTGGGCAAATCATCTTTTATAAAAATTGGAAATTTGTGAATCTTTTTTATGGAAATATCATGGAAAATTAGCCCACTGGGTGAACATTAGCCCCTAAAATTTTCCATGACCACAATGATCAAACACCACATGCATGGGGACCGCAATATTATAGACTCAAATGAGTGAAGGAAGGGTGAGCACATGCAACAGGAGCAATCAAGAAACATGGTGAAACATTGTTTCAGTCTCCCAATACCTCCATAGTTAACATTTCATGGAGGGAATTCATTGTGGGCTCGTTCGTGAGTTGATACCCTCATACGATGTGTACCCTGTAGTTAAAAGTGTGCATTGAAAAATTATGCACTTGTGTACCTTTGAATCTACAACGGAGAAATTCTTATGTGCATTAGTGCATTAGATGGTGTATGTGGGGAGCACTATATATGCTACGATCTGGTGGGCAAGTTAAAGAAAATGAGATTCCTACAACTTGTCGATCAATTGAGTCTGAGGGTAGTGTGCAAGCCACGTATGAAGCCACAATCATCATGGAAGGGAAAACTTTAAATTTGTGGATAGAGATAACAGTAAGATGCCACATATGGAGACACGTCACTGGAGCAAGTCTGCTTGATCTGACTTGTCAATTAGGATAATTCACCAAGTTCATCTTTGAAAACTAATCAAATTCTACAAAACTTTAATTAAATGATGCATGGGTTTATTAGAAGCTGAAATTTTGAAAGAGAAAGAGGTAAAAAATTAAAAAAAGTTCTTCATCTCCATTAATTATATTGTTTTAGCTTTCCATCGACCTTATGGCAGAAAGGATAGTGTCCTACATACTATTGTAACTTTGTGTGCCTGAATGTGTCTCTTGGAGTTTTGAGTAGTTGTTGTCCAAAGGCTGCTCCAATTTTGTTATAACTGTGCGTGAAATGACTTGATGAGATTTGGTTTAGAGAATATGTTTTGACATATAGATGGTCATATGTTCATTCATGTGTTACCAGTATCAACTATATGTTCTTGTCTATGAGTTGAGAAAAGTTTTTGTCTATGAAAAAATTATATTGTTGTAGTTTTTGTCATAACCATTGTATTGTTGGGAATGTATTCATCATTACTCATGAAGAGTTATCAATCTTACTTGTCTGAGTGAGAGTCTTGAGCTTCATTGATTATCTGGTTAATTTGGGGAGTGTCAGTTAAAGCAGTTAATGCACTTGTCATTCTGATCCAGATTTAAACAGGAACGAAATAAAATACAGAGATAACCATATACACAAAGATGCAGCGGAAATAATACTTCATTTCATTAATGGAAAATACCGAAATATGCTTACAACCGGAAATAGAAATAAATCAGCTAGGGTGATGGTAGCTTATCTCTGAGAAGAGATGTGTGGCTACATGCCTCTGAACTGTCTTACAATGAGGCTCGAAGGCCTATTTATTGTTGAGAAACAATGGAAAAACCCTTCACATTCCAAAACCTAACCATGGAAGATGAAACGCCAAATTGTGGGCCCCGTTTTTGGGTAAGTTGGTACATCAACTTCCCGGGGTCGCGAATTGGTTGTCTTATCTCCGTTTGACATGCATGATAGCCCGTTGGAAAGATCTCTCCGAGGACTACGATGGAAAAGATGATTTTTAGTTATAAAAATCGCTGGCGGTAGATTTCCCAAAAAACGTTGTTTAGGGCCTCAAAACGGCTCCGGAAGTTTAGGACCCGAAAAACTGTTAAAAATAGTAAACTGTGCTATAATTAAGGAAACTGAAAGAAGCACTAGAGGGGATCCATGTGGAATTAGCGAATTAGTGGGTGGCCACCAATATCCACCTGGATCATTGACCTTCTTGGACGGGCTGGGCATTTGGATGAGGCACATGCCCTAATCAACAAAATGTTGTTTCAGCCTAATGCCTCTATTTGGGGATCCTTCCTTGGTGCTTGCAGAATCCATTGCAATGTAGAGCTAGGAGAATGTGTAACTAAAAACCTTTTTGAGTTGGAACCTAAAATTGTTGGAAATTATGTCCTGATGTCCAACATATATGTTGTTGCTGCTAGGTGGGATGAAGTAGCAGAAGTAAGAAAATTGATGAAAGACTGGGGTGTGAGGAAGGATCTAGGACAGAGCTGGGTCGAAATCAAGAATAAAATGCATATGTTTTCCTCAGGAGATAGATTGCACCCACAAAGTGAAGAGATCTATGCAAAGCTGGAGGAATTAACTATGCAAATAAGAAAAAAAAGTGGTGGCGTAGTTGGTTAGCGCTTAGGTCTCAAAGCTTCTGAGAGAACCTGAGGTCGAGAGTTCGAACCAAATGTATCATAAAATGAACGACATTTAGGACTGATTAACTACTCCATTCATTGATAAAGTGTACAACGAGCAATTTATGCTTTCTGGTGGCATAAGTGCACAACAATACCTTTATAATAAACCTGGCCCACTCTCACTTAAAATTGACAAGCACTGGGATATATTATGTTATCTTAGGTTGGCATCGTTTGCGTGTTAGTTTGTAGTTATGCATGTAGTAGTCAACATGTTTTTAACTTTTTTACTATGCATGAATTAAGATTGAGAATTTCCAAATTTGGAGAATTACCTTATCCGCATGGTGTAACTATCGACCAACGACTTTTATATCCATTGTGATCCTTTTTTCTTAATACAATAGAGAACTATTTTGGTTCGCCTGTTTGCTATAAATGTCAACAAATCTGGTATATGGTTATCCTTGGGTTTTCATGATATCGGAACCATAAAGATTCACTCTACATTTTGGCACACTGGTGCACATGCTTGTTCACGAGATCAAAAGCTTCATTGGGATTCTTGTTATCCAAAAAGGTTTAAGGTTCATTTGCTTTTACTCGTTTAGCAGGTATTGTTCAAAGAGAGCATTCTCTATCGGTAGCAGTGGCACCATGCTTTTGTTTCAAATCAAAGCAATATAAAGGTTCCTTCTATTTTATTTTTCTTCTCACTGTTTTTCTATTTTTGCTGCTTTAGGCATAATGTTTTCCTACATTATATATGCTTAGTTACCCCTCACATAGCATGAGGATTGCCATAGCTTGAAGACCTTGCACAAGTAGTCTGTGTTTGGAGGATGTTGAGTTAGGGCCATATTTGTGCGGCTGTGATGCATGTTTTTCAAGTATTACCACAACAGCTTAACCTCAAGGTCGAAGGTTCAAGCCCTCCTTCTAGTGTGTATAATATTGAGTTTAGTGGGCTTTGGATCCAGATTTTGAACCAAAGCTCTGATACCATGTGTAAGAGCCCTATCCTAGAGTCTGCTAACAAATCTATTTCTGATGAATTTAAATGCAATAAGAGGCAATAGTTTACTTACTTACAAGACTTTTAAACGAATAAAATTTTACCATTTACATTCTAATCCTTATAACTTATGGTGAACATTTCATTTTAATAAAATTTACATGAGTAATCTATAGAGGAATACTTGTACCAGTGGCTGGTGGAGATGCCTTTGACCTGCTGCTCCAGCTGAACGCTCCACTTGACGGACCCAACTAGATTTATCTCCCAGCCAACTAGGAAGTAATCCCTAGCGCATGAAACCTCCATAGGTTCCTAAGGTCTCCAAAAATCACAGTAAATCCTAAAATCACAACCAACCCCAAAATCATAATCAAGACCCAACATTCCATTTTCTCCCTTCCCCCTTCCCTTTTTATACCCCCCCTCTCTTCTTCATCTCAACCACCTCTCATTAATATCATTAACTTCTCATCCATCTTTATAGTTGACTTCTCTTCTCCCAAGTAAAGTTGGGAGTACATTTGTAAGTGTGACATGAATATAAAACTAAGAAATTAATGGGAGAGGACCATGTCTTCTCTTAAGTAAATCTAAAAGTACATTTGGGAATTTGAGATATATAGATATATATATTATATATATATATATATATATTGATAATTAAATGGAGAGGACTATGTCTTCTCCCAATTAAATGTGAGGGTACATTGGGGAATGTGAGATGTAATTAAATGGAGAGGACCATGTCTTCTCCCTAGTAAATGTGAGAATACATCGGGGAAAGTGAGATAAATATATATATTATTTGAAATAATGGAAGGAGACCATATCCTACCTAAGATTCAATTTGAGAAGGTAAGTTGGGAATTTGAATAATAGAAATCATGAATTTTATATTAAACCAATATTTCTCAATATTTTCAGATAATGTAAACATTAATAAAATTTGCAGGATAAGATTTAAGTGGGGCATTACAAATATAAATAATAGTATTAAGAACCAACACTTTAATCCATTTTAACTGGCCCAACAACTCACAATCATAGGTATACTCACATTTACTTTACATTTTCACAGGCTTGCCAAATGAGCTCCTGAAAGGGGCTCGTCTAATATGTGTGTGTTCAAAGAAAAAAAAAACTTTATATATTCATGATGAAATATATATATTGTGGTCTATTACATCATATACCTTCAAAAGGCCAATGATAGTTAAAACTATACAACTTGCTAATATCATAAGTTGTATTATGTCTCAATACATTTTCAGTTTAAATTGTGTGTATCTTTCATGCAGTAAACCTTCCAAAAAGAGATAACAATAAAAAAAATGTGATAGAGAATAAAGGGTAGATTACATATGGACTTACATTGCATCGATTACCTACCGATCGTCATATTCAAATATTTTAGAGTGTCCAGGAGGAAGTTGCAGAGCTTCTTTCGAAAGAGCATCAACTTCCTCATTGAATTCTCTCATAATATGGTTGTATGTGATCCATTTGAAAGACGATTTTATATCTTAAATTTCGAGTATAATAGAGTCCAATCAAATGTTTTGAACTATATTTCTCTGATTTTCCTATTTGATTACTAATTTAGAGGCCCCAAGGACGTGTATTCTATTGAGGTTCTTCATTTTAGCAATCTGAAGGTGGCACAACAAAGTGAATTCCACCTATTGTCAATGCCTCTGCAAATTGAGAATCCATTGTAGAGAAAGTGAAGTTGATTAAAATATATGACAACCTCTACCCTATACAGAGGTGGGTGGCACTGTCAAAGTATACAAATATATAATTCCTTTTCACTTAAAAGTTATATCTTTCCACTTCTTCTTTTTGTCAGTCAACATTTTCTATTAATTCGTCAAAATGATGTACATAATATATTTTGTCATTGCATTCCTCCTGGAATCACTCCTACCATATTTATGGGGGATGTACAAAATGATTGTCTTTTAGACCAAAATTTAACAACTTTACACATGAAACCATAAAAAAGACACCAAAAGGGTAGCAAAATACAAATGTAACCCAACATCAACTAATTTGGAGGAAGTTGATCATGTTGATTACCCGACTGGTCCAGAAGAGGAGGACCCTCATGTGCATAATGTTCTAGATGTCCAAGGCATCCCTCAATATGGTCCAACCTCTCGTGAAGACTCCTTTGGCTACACCACACCGAGATCACACGATCCATTAAGTCCCATTGATTATGTTGAATGACATTCATAAAATTGATGACCTCGCTCTTATCATCATGATGATTATTGGAAAGATCTCAAATCTGTATCGAGAGAGCCTAAAGCTAGCTAGCAATGTAAGTTATCGACGAGAGTCCTCCAAGTCCGACCCTGCTGGCCATACCTCATTGTCCAACTCCCCTCTGTCCCTGCTTGCTTTGGCTTCCCCGCTAGCATGGCCACCTCCCAATAAATCTTCGCATCCCTGGCAATTCCACCTCTATGGGCCTAACCCCTTTGCTACAACATGCGGTCCCCCTAAGAAAACAAACCACACAACCACCACCCAACACCTGCAGTTCTCTCCCGACTGCAATTCCAAGACACGCGTGACCCCGAAGAGGTTCGCATCAACCCAAAGATATGCATCGAAACAGAGAGACAACTAAGGTTGCCCCTCCCCCTGCCACCCCGCCTGCCTGTACATAGAAACCAAGCCCTAAGCCTACACTCACCCCAGACGCTGGTCTATTCCACCACCGCTAACCAGTTTCTCCCAACCACCCAAACGCACTTATTTCCCTCTGTCCCCAGCCCATCTCTCCACTGAATCAAAATGTCCTTACAGAGGTGGAGGTGCTCGAGAGCCCACTCAAGCTTCTCACAAGACTTCCCGAGAACAAAACTGCTTGCCCATCACAAAACTGAAACTTCAGGTAACCATCACCCCCTAAGAATAGACACAAGCATGGCTCCCCGGCCAATAGAACACTCCTCCACAAACACACCATCGACCCAAACACCAAACAACAGTTCTACCACCCTTATTAAAGAAATAAACAAAAAAAAGGACTAACACCACTGAACCAAGTACAAGAGTGATGCCTTACGTACTTACCACCTTTCCACGCTTTGACGACCAACTACATGCAAAGGGAATCGAAGCCCTAAATCCTGGAGGGACCTCCTCGACACCCTGGAGCTGCAAAGAATCCACGCCTGAACTCAGGTCCCAAACCTACCAAAGACAGCCATATACCTGTCCACTGCTTGACAAAACCACACTGAATCAAAGTGTCACCGAAGAATATTCCCAGTGACACGGGCTCAGGAAAGACCCCTGTGCTTGTTCAGATCTTGAACCCTCTACTACACCAACTCCCATAACCCGCTTCATAATAAGGAAACCATGCCTCACAAATAATATTTTTTCACTTATTATTGTTATTATATTGCAAATGATACGGGTTACAAAAACCAAGGTCTTGTAAACTACCAATGGTTAAATTTTTTAAAGATCATACCATTAACTATTTGATATATTATTATATTGCAAATACCATGAGTTATAAAAACCACGATTTATAAACTACCAATGGGAAAAAAACTTAATTAATAACCATGAAAATATTGCTCGGACAAGATTGCTCAGATCCTTAAGAGGTATGATATTCCCTCAACCTTTAGGCCCCTCAACACCATTCGTAAATCCCTCCAATCGGTGAAAGATCCCGTTGACCCTAAGGACATGGAGGGTGTCCACTTGATCCCTTATTCTTGTGGGACCCCCTATATCGGGGAAACAGGGCGCTCCATCCATCAGAGGATCAGCGAACATGTAGCTGACCTAAGACATGGGAGAACCAAGTCTTCAGCATTAGCAGAGCATGCGGTAAAGACCAACCATCAGGTTTGTATAGAGGAGGCCAAGGTTATTGCCAAAGTTGCTCAGTTCCATCATCGTAAATTCAAGGAAGCTATTGAAATTGAAAGAAGGCCTAACAATCTCAATAGAGATGACGGCTGGAAGATCAGTAGCTGTTGGATCCCTGCCCTTTCTTCCTAGTCTTTCTTCCCCCCCGACCCCCCACCCTTTTTATCCTTTTCGAGCTTTCGGTGTTCCCCTTGGAGCCTTATCTTTTCCTTCCTCCTAGGGTTTATCCTTCTTGCTCTGTGGTTTTCTAACGATCTTATTCCTGACCTTCTCCTTCTTTTTATTTGCGTCGCTCCTTTTTTTTTTTTCCAGGTATACTTATATATATATTTGTATTATTATTACTATTATCATTCATTATTTATTATTTTAACTGAATATTATTGATTCTAATATACTATTTATTTATTTATTTCAACTAACTTTAACCTTAACCTCCTAAAAAAAAAATTAATAGTTATATACTAATGTTTATATTTTCTATTTATCTATTAAATAGGTAATACTTTTAACGATTTATCAAACTAACAATTTACTTTATACATATAATTTATATATAGGTAAGGTCCTTTATTTACTTTTAGCTTATTATTGGTTTGTTTGACCCTCGTCCTAGTCAAATTTAGACGTTGTCCTAGTTAGCCGTTGGAGGCTCTACTCAAAGTATTTAGCTGGCAAAGATAAATCTGATTTTCCAACTTGTCCTGACGATGAGCCACACTAGTTGGTTCAAAACGCGTCGACAATGATTTTCTGAATGTGATTTACGCCGCAATTTCTTCTTATAATTGTTATGGATCACAGAAGCCTCAATTCAACCAATCTTTTAAACATGTCGAAGACAACAGTTAGCATAAGAGAGCAACATACATGTACCTTTGAATGAGAAAGCAAGTGTCCCTTGTGAAATGTTCAATTGTAATTTGTATCAAGGTTCTTTCGCTGGAAGGAAACAAAAGTGAGTCTTTAGAAAAAAATTAATAGTATTAATCTAATAAAGACACATGCATATGCATAGGAAATAATCGATAACCATTAAGCGAAATACTTCACATAGAATCAACGATCACGAAAACAAATACAACACATATTCAATTAGATGAGCACCAAAGCCACCGAAATAGTTCAATTTCTTTAGTACATATGAATGCCAACATATACCACAAACATCCCAAGGATAATTCTAAAAAATTCACGATATATGCATGAAAATGTGTTGGCTTAATGAACTTCAAATATTAGGTGAAAGTTCCAAGATACATTAATATAATGAACCAATAAATCCAATAGTGGAGCGTTAAGCCACTACTTTCTCTCCATAAGAACTATCTTCCTCTCTAATGCTTGGATGGAGAAGCTAAGGCTAAAAGTCCTCTCTTTGAATAACGAGGCCTCTTTTATAACAAGAGGAATGCCTTTTCATATCCTCATGACTCTTAGACTTCTAATGTGACCTTTGGACTTCTATATGACGTCTTAACTTTGTAACTTTTGGACTCCTCCATGTGGCTCTTTTGTCCATATGTAACTCTCGGACTTCCAAATATTTACATGTTAAATAATTGCTAAAATTACATCATCATGTGATGACAACACGACAAGTCATAAACATTGATGACTTGGACCCATGGTGACTTGTACATAGAGTTCTTTGAGAAGTGACAACATTGCCACTATGTATTCAATACTCATAACAAATCTTGCACTGTGATTGCCTTCCACCCTCCAAAGGGTCTTGAGAGATCTTGGAGTCTTCATGAGTCACTTTAATCATTGAGATCCATTGTTCTTTCAATTGTCGCAACATGGTGCCTTCGTATTTGGGATGCTCCCTTACGAAACAATTCTTGTTAAAACTCCTCACGGATATTTTTTATTCTTCATTGAACATGTTCAGATGTAAATCACTCATGGCAAGCAAACATTAGCCCATAAATCTCTTATTCTATCATGCTTCATGTAAATTCTCTGTTTGTAGCTCAGCAGTGTGCCAAGCGAAGAGAGAGAGAGATTTATGAGCGTAGGGCGCACTAGCAAAAGGCAAGGAGGGGATTCATTAATAATTGATAATGTGTTGTGTGCTTAATTACAGAAGGAAAGGGCCTAATGGAGGGTGTAGGGCGCAACAACAAGGCACAAGGAGCATGATTGTTCATTGAGGATGCGTTGTGTGCTTAGAAGGAAGATCCAGGGCCATAAGGAGGGTGAAAGGAATAGGAAAAAGGCACAAGGGAAGACTTGATTTCCCACTGAAAGTGCGTAGTGCACTCAACTAGGAGACTTAAGGCCTTTCTGGCACAGGGCACATAAATAAGCAATAAGGAAGGGGTCTTGATGAATGGGAGTGTATTATGCATTGGAGAGGGAGGAATGGTTAGGTTTGGTGCAGGGCATAGCTTCAAATAGCAAGAAGGGTCTTCAATAGGCCTTGAGAGTGCATAGTGTGCTCTCCTAGCGTAGAGGGCAGGTTTGCAAAGTCAAAAAATTGTCTAAGTTTGGAAGGGTGAAACCTTGAAAAACCCATTGAGTTAGGAATAAAACCAAGCATGACACAACTCAACTCATTAGTAAAACTTAGATAGGACCCAATACTAAGAAGTATACATCAAAATGCTAGTTTCCAAACATTCTCCAAGTATAATAGACAAAGTATGTGTCGTGTCTACCAAAAGTGTCGTTTTATGACTAGGATGTGTATTATGACTCCAAAGTACACCATTTTTACTCTTAATGATCCGACGACACTTAGAAAGGAACATGGACACTTAGAACATGCGTAGAAACATGAAACGACACTTAATGACTAAAGCGACACTTCACATGTTAGAAAGTACGCTCCAAAATTTAAATATAGCAAAATTTTGGAGGTTGTTGTAGAAGCGACAACAAAAAATATGTTGGGTGTGGAGCCTGATTATTTTCTTGATTCAGAGGTCTTAGCCACATTGGACCTCAGTTCCTAAATGGGGTGGCAATATCACCCATATTATAGCCATTGTGGGGGGGGGGATGGGGGGGCAATGCACTAATTTTAATGAGCCACTCCTAGTGCGGGTTCGGGGGCAAGGCCCCCGAAGTTAGAAATAGATGAAAATTTTCCTTGTAAAATATTGTAATTTCATAGTTAATATGGGTCATTCATTAGGAAAATGATCTCACAGTAGAAGTTATGTTAATTTAGGTTTTTTTTTCCCTAGAAAGCGACTCTTGGTTTATACAAGGGTATTGTATTATGGTTGTGTATTATTATTCTGAGCGAGAGAGAGAGGAGGCTGTGTGAGAGCAAAGAGAAAATTACAACATATATGTCATAGGTTGTACCATTTCATTTTTTTTATAATATAAAGGAAGCATTGGTTGTTTCTCCATGGATATATCCCAAATTGGGTGAACCACATATATCTGTGTCTCTCTTGTTTTATGCATTTATGTATTTGTGTTTCTACAATATCTCATGTATTTCATTGCCCCATTAATTAATTTCTAACAAAATAACGAGAAGAGATTCAAAATTTACATCAATCCTGCTACTATAGCTGTACTATATGCAAAAACTATTACTATTGTATGCTCGATTAATTGACCACCTAACAAAATGCACTTATATTGAGCATGCATAGCTTACGGAGGAGAATCAATGGACACCTTGTCTGAAGGGCCACTAGGGGCACTACCACTCGTGCTTCGGTTTTCATATGGATGTCGTTGATACTGCAAGTTTGCAATTTGACGACAAATCCAGTTCAATTCATCTTCCAATTGAGTGAACTTGGATTGGTGTTACTGGACTTCCTCGATCAAGAATAGAATGTTGGTCAACTGTTACTGAGTTGTTGGTGAAAGGCATTGATCTTGTAACATACCCCCTCCTAATTTCAACCCACAACATGAGTTAGAAGGAGGTGGTTGCTATGTTGACCCGATATCCAAGGTAGTTGTTGAAAATGCCAACAAGAAAATCCTTATATAGTTTTCCCTTGAATTAAATTAGGAGAAAAAATGTGATTCCACAAAACATGACAACTTGTACAATGTTAACTAAGTTTTTTTTTTTTTTGGTAGGTAAGCACCCATGGGGGATTTGAACCAGTGACCTATCGCAAGGAGTGCCTTAACAGTGCACCCATTCACCGTCAATCCAAAGCCCCGAGGGCTAATACAATGTTAACTAAGTTAGTTTGACTTAGTTGACTCAATTAATTCGAGTTGAGGGTCTAACTTGAGTCATGTAGAGTGTCTCCAACTTTATAAGAGTCCTGGTTGAGTTTAATTTGAGTTGTAATAATTTAATTCAATTAAACTGAGTTAATGTTAGTTAAACTAGTTCCAACTATTGGAGGAACTAGTAGGAGGTCTAGCAGTGGGGTGCAACTTTAGTGTTCAACCGATTAACTGATAATTCAGCCAAAAATAACTCACGCATGTGTGATCTATGAGTTACCCATTTGAGATTGGAGTTCAAGGGTAGTGTACTATCAGCTGTATGATCATCCAAATTGTACAGGTGGTGCATGCAGTCAAAGAAAGACCTATGACGGATTGTGTAAATTATGGATGAGCATTGCACAAATTATGGATGAGGAATTTCCCTAATTAATAGGGATTAATTCCCAAGGAAACAACAAAAGGAAATAAGGACTTGGGAAAGCATAAAATTGGTTAAGTATTTGCTAAGGCTTGTCTAGGAAGTAGTGGGACAGATAGAGATAGTGCAGAGGTTGCTCGGGCTTGATCAAAGCATTGTAATCTTCTCATATTGTATCACTAATGCAATATACAGATATCATGGGTTTTTAGTTGTGGCTTTCCCCAGGAAACCATTGTATAATGTGTTGATTTAACTATTTCTCTTGTATGCTTCATGCTTTCACAATCGTTAATTGTTTTCGAAATTGGTAGAGTAGATTAAAGTCTATTGTTTTAGTAAATTACAATTAACAGTTTTAATCTACAGGGAATTTCTACATGGTATCAGAGCTAGAATCACAGTAGACAAGAGAATTCAAAGTTTGTGTAGGAGGTTCGAATTACAAGATCAGCGTTGCGAGTTTTCTCCATGACTAAGAAGATGACTTCCACCGAACTCAGGCTTGAGCATGCTCTGGAAGGAACCATGAATTTTATGGCGTGGAAGATCCATATGGAGTCAATATTATATGATAGCGGGCTACTATATTACATCAAGACAAATGTAGTTAAACCCCCAACATCTGATGCACAGGATATCACTCGGTGGAAGAAGGATGTGGCTAAAGTGAGGAGGATCATATTGGAGGGAGTTCGAGATCATATTGTCTCGAATCTCCATGAGAAAGAAACTCCATCGTGATGTGGAAAACATTGATTGGCTTGTTTAAGAACAAAAGTGACCACAAGAATCTAGCACTAAAGGACAAGATTAGTAGCATCAAGATGAAAAAGAATGACACAATTCCGCAATACCTGAGAAAGTTTACACAGTGTCATGATGAACTTGGTGGGGTTGGTGTGACTATCCCTGAAGAAGATTTGGTAGCTCTAGCTCTGTTAGGTCTTCCCAAGAGTTGGCATAGTTATCATGATTATGTGAATGATAGATACAAACTATCGAGTTGCAAGTAGTTATGGTCTGATCTAGTGCATGAAGAAATAAGGTAGGACAACCGAAAAGGGACCTCATCCAAAGAAGAGGAAGCAGACCTTGCATTAGTTAGCAAAGGAAATAAGTCCAAGGGAAATAAGTCCCAACGTGAGGAGGGCAAGAAGAAATATTTGTCCAACATCATGTGCTTTCGCTATCATGAATTCAGGCACTAAGCCATGAAATGTCCACGGAAGAAGGAAATCAAGAAGGAGCTTGCACTAACAGTAGTAGGTGAAGCTCTAGCTTCACACTTCAAGCTTGATTTTACTCTCATTTCATGCATGGAAATCATAGTAATGGGAATCATGTGGTATCTCGACAACAGTGCCTCGTTCCATGTGACGGGGAATAAAGATCCCTTCAATAACTTGGAAGAGAAAGTCCTTAAGCAAAACATTGAGTTTAAAGACAATAGGAGGTATAGCGTGACCAGTATCAATATAGTTACTTTTTAGAGGGAATATTTCTCCTTAGACTCAAGGACGTGATGTTTGTTTCAGGTCTAAAGAAGAATCTTATTTCTGTTGCAGTATTGGAAGACCGTGGCTTCGATGTGATATTTAGCAAAGGGATGTTTTCCTTAGACACATCGCCACGGGACAGGTGAAGCAAATCAGTGTGCGAGTCAAAAAATTGTATGCACTTGAGGTCAAATATGCATGCAAAGCCTTGAGGAGCAAGGCAAAGGTTAGAGATTTGGTGGTTGAGAGGGAGAATTTACCTCTCAAAATGGAGCCTCAAAAGCAGCCTCAGCAAGTTATGGAGCAACCATAATTGGGGAAGTAGAGAGGAGACAAAGTGGAAACATCCACTCAAGCAGAGTCCTCTAGTAGGGGGGGGGGAATTTCAAGCTAGGTGGGCAGATGGAGCACATGCAACCATATCTTCATGTGTGAGGTGGGGCGATGTGAAGCAATAGTTCCACAGTTACAGAAATTTGGGCAGGGTCCATTGAGGTGTTCTCCTCATGGATCATTACCTTGCTACGAGGGGCCACAATATTCAATAGCATGAGGATCAATGTCAATCAGATACTGAGGAGTGCAGAGAAGTGTTGATAGTAAAGTAGGATGCTCAGTAGAAGAGTCAACAACAACACCGTTTTCCCAATAGAAAGTTGCAGATTTATTCAGTGATTATTTTTATTTATTTTTTATTCTCAGTTGCAAATGTTGCAGTAGTAACAAAAACAATGAGAGGTGTTGCATGTAGTACATTCCAAAGGTGTTGGATTGGGGTAGATGTGAATCCCTTTCTTTTTTATAGGGAGTGTTGAAAATGGAAACAAGAAAATCCTGATTTAATTTTCCCTTGCATTAATTAGGAGAAAATTTGTAATTCCACATCACATGACAACTTGTACGAGTTAACAAAGTTAGTTTGACTTAGTTGACTCAGTTATTCGAGTTGAGGGTCTAACTTGAGTCATGTAGAGTGTCTCCTACTTTATAGGATCCCTGTTTGAGTTTAATTTGAGTTGTAATAATTTAATTAAGTTAAACTGAGTTAATGTCAGTTAAACTAGTTCCAAATATTGGAGGAACTAGTAGGAGGTCTAACAATGGGGTGCAACCTCAGTGTTCAGCGAGTTAACTGATAATTCAACCATAAATAACTCATGCATGTGTTCTTTACGAGTTACCCATTTGATATTGGAGTTCAAGGACAGTGTACTATCAGTTGTATAATCATCCAAATTGTACAGGTGGTGCATGCAGTCAGAGGAAGGCCTATGATGGATTGCGCAGTTATGGATGAGGAATTTCCCTAATTAATAGGGGCTAATTACCAAGGAAACAACGTAAGGAAATAGGGACTTGGGAAAGCAGAAAATTGGTTAAGTATTGGCCAGGGCTTGTCTAGGAAGCAATGAGATGAATAGAGATAGTGTAGAGGTTGCTCCAACTTGAGCAAAGCATTGTAATCTTCTCATATTTTCTAACTAATGCAATATACAGATAGCAAGGGTTTTTAGTTGTGGCTTTCCCCAGGAAATCATTGTGTAATGTGTTGATTGAATTCTTTCTCTTGTATACTTCGTGATCGTTAATTGTTTCCATAGTTGGTAGAGTAGATTCAAGTCTATTGTTTTAGTAAATTACAATTAGCAATTTGAATCTATAGGGAATTCCTACAGTAGCATTATGGAAACAAGATCTAAAAAATTTGATCTTTTTCAAACTTCTTAAAACTTCAAATGGATGATCTCATTATGTTCATCTCATCGAGATGATTTCGACAATATAAGTTTTTTCCCAATCTGACTCTCAGATTAACCAGTATGGCCATTTGAAGCGCTTGCTAATTGAAGGGTGCCACGATATCAGGATGACACAAGGTGCCCATGTGGAGCACTTATGGTTATCCAAATCTTAAGCCACCTATCAGTTGTTGACTCATCCACACTTGAGGTCATGGGATGACCCTTCTCAGTTGCTCACAAGGCTAAAAGGGGAACTTTCAACACAAACACACAAACACATATGTGTGTGTGTGCACGCGCACTTGATTATTACTCGTGGGCATGGGTCACCCTTGCTACCTCAGCTCAGGACTTCAGTCCCAGGCATTACATTCATAAGCATCATCCAAACTCGTTGGATGACCTTATTACTCTAGGCCTATTCTTTTCTAGTTGGTTAAACTTATTGCGCAGTCCGCCCATTTAAGACCACTTTAGCCAACCCATGCCTTTCATTTAAAACATTCATTCCCTCAAGCAATGGAATTTGTGTCCCTTTCTTATCCAATTAACATAATTACAATTATTTACGATGAGAAAAATATTTACGCAGGGGATATCACAATCCCCTCCTCCTTAAGGGGAACATTGTGCTTGATGTTCAATGGTCGTATACAATATATAATAACTACCTAAAAGACACAACAAAATTGATATGGAGCCTTATATATACAACACATTTTAGCTTTTTACAACACATCTTATATGCACAATGGCCTACCAACCACTCGGTAATCATTCATTTATAAATTCAACCATCCTTTAATGGCCCTCTTTAAAGTCTTTTGGTGCTTAGATGTGTTCAATCCAGCTTGGATTGTCCTCTTTCTCTGGAGTGCTACCTACCTCCCAATAACTAATGCTACTATCTTGCACTCCTTGTTCCCTTAGTGAACAATTATCGATTCATTGTTTTCTGAGAACACCCCCAATGTGCTTCTGATTCCAATCATCTATGCTCATGACCAAAAAACCAATTTACTTTTCGGTTTTCCCTTCTCTACTTTCAAATCACTCGGGTGATCCATTCTTGGCAAGACTTCCTCGCATCAATAGATGTCAAGGCAAGGCTATCATTGCCTCAAAACTATCATACTAGTCTTAGCATACTTCACGGTAAATCAATGGACACTAATGGGTATTAGTGGCCCACAACGACCCTGTCCTTGGAATCTTTCACCAATGTATCGATGCTTGCTTTAAGTTCTTTTATTGTTATTTCTATTAATCTTGCAACTAGCTTCAACCACCTAATCCACGCAAACTCCATGCTTCCCTGCATCAGGGCACACAATTCTCCACGAGAATCATCTTAAGAAATTGTAATAAATCAATTCATGCCTTGTTAACAACTTATAAGTGAGATGACATTTGCAATTATATTTAGTTCTGATCACAACAAATCAATTACCTCATTAATCAAATCATCATGTATAAGAATATCACAATTGATTAGCTCACAACCCAAAGTATTATAAATAAAAACATGGAATTAGATGCATAATGCATAAATTCCAAAAAATGAATGAAATACTAGTATTTATCTTTGAATTGTTCTTTGCTTCTATCTTTACACACATTGGGTTGGTTTCCATGCCAACAAATGACCAATGGCCCTTTTTCTTTTCTTTTCTTTTTTCATACACACACTAGAACGATTACTAAACCCGACAAGCACCCAATGCTTTCTATTCTCTTCTCTTCCCTTTGGTTTCAAATTTACTAAGTGGTTCATTGGCCCTAAGGCAAGCACTTAGTAACAAATAAATATAAATGAGCCCAATCACTACCTCACGAATATGGCCACTACTAAACCAGGTAGTTACTAGCAACCAAGTAGTCTTTTGTTGACAAAGATATAGGTGTACTCCACAGCTTCATAGGCTCATGCAATCCCTATTCTGAGCAGTCTACATATCCTAAATCAACACAAGCCCAAACAATCCTATACTTGTCTATCATAACACACTATACAACGCAAGGGCCCAAACAATCCCATACTTTCCTGACCCCAAAATATTACACAAAACACACACACACACACACACATAGTACAACACAACACATACACAATACACATGGCACATGACAAATTCTACATAACAATTTTGAAAACCCAGAGACCATTCCGTCTCTTTCCACAAACGGCAGGCAACACTGCCTCTAGTGTCCTTCACCGCATGCATCCCCAATCCATATCCAAGATCTACAGTTTCTTTAACTATCCAAGCTTGTCCCAGTATGCTACAAATCACATTGATTCCATGTTGATGATATATCCTTCAACATTCCTTGTCCATAATATAAATATGGGCATAATATAAGAATCATCTTCTTATGATGTTAAACTAAGAGATCAACCATGGCTAATTTTCCCACTTGATTCCTCATACAATCAAGAATCTTGCATTCCATTCACATTTACATAAAATGAATATAAACCATCATTCTTCTATAATAATGATTCTTGACAAAACCTGTTAGTCACAATGGCATTTATATATGTATATAAATATTGGCCTGATCATAAGCATATCACATATTCGTATTTGTGCATTGAGTTAAGGTCAAAGAACTTCCCCTGTGCCATTGTCATGGCTACCATGTCATTGTCCATTATTTCCCATGGACTAACCAACCACTTGGCTTTCATAGCGTTGTCCACTTAATCATGGACACAACATACATATTGATATATGTCTAAGAAGGTCAAAATTGAGATAACTCCCTTCGTTTAAGCAAGACATGCATCATCCAAGGAAATTCCTTCACCATAATTCCTCGTGTTTCCTTCTTCACCATACCGTTATTTTCAGTTACACTTTTGCACATGCAATGTTCCAGGCTCTCTTATTCTCGTCCCTATGCTTTATTTATGTGCAGGGCCTTTCTTACCTTGTATTATCGATTGATCCTCCTTGATTCTCTTACCATAGGTCCATGGCTTTACTATCACACCCAACAAGCTTTCTCGACCCCTAAACATGACATTCAAAGGGCCATAAAAAGGGAAGGTGGATCAATCAATACAAAAAGGGCAATCAACAATAAAAATAAAAACAAAATTCAACAGAATAGCACGACCATATGCAAATGTAAAATCAAAATGAAGTAAATCCATGAAAGTAATAAATTAAAGTCACAACCCGTAGGCATTAAAATAAAACAGTCCCCAAAATCAAATTTCGTCCCTATGAGTCCAGCGTTCATGGCACTTCCAATCGTCATACAAGTGTGCATATGTACACATGTACATATGTATATCAAATCAATTCAAGACTTCTTTACAAGGATCATAACAAACTTGAAGTCTTACATTCCCCAAAGTTCACAAGGGATTTCTTTGAAACATATATGCATATATAAAGGAGCTTGAGGGAATGCCCCCTCCTCCTTCTCAACATCTTGCATCATTGATTCATGTATCTATGGCTTGTAGGGGCTATTTGATTTCTTCTTCTGCCTATGGGGACAATCCTTTCACAAATGTTTTTCTCCACCATATCGGCAAGAAAATATCCTCTTCTCCTTTTCAGCTTCACGAGGCCTCTTCCTGCCAATTCTCTCTTTCCTTTTTGAGGATTCAATTTAATATGCCATTTCTTGCAACTATTTTTGTAGTGAACAACATTCCACTCAATCAGTTCTTGTTATTTCCTTGTGATCTTTCTAAGTTCTACCCTGTAGATCTTTAGCTCATCTTTAAGTCTTTGAGCTCAACCTCCAAATTCCTGAAGTTTCTTTTCCTTTGGAGAAATGTCCCTCTTTCTCGTTTTGGATGGGCTTGGTCCATATCCTATTGCACCATCCAGGATACATGTTTCATTTCAATGCCACTGAGTCTTGCTATGTGCTGCCACATATACTTACATGTTAGTGCATTAATATATACAAACAAATACATCAGTTGCCTTGCCTCACAATACCAAGCACATTGTCCTACAACTGCACACATGTCTCAATTTACGTCTTAGCCACATGTCTCAAAATCCAAGACATAAATATCTCAACATAATTTTTTAGAAACCAAAATTTCTACATGCACATACACATATCAACTCATAATTAATTTCTTTCATCCTCTATACCCAAACAAGGCAACAATTTAAATCCAGCCTTTATACCAAGGCTAGTAATTAAGGCATTTGCTATCTTAAGGAAATTAATTAGAAAACCTTTAACACATCAACATCATTTAGTGCATAATCATGTCTTTACATGATTAAATTTAAAACTTTTACTCGAAATTATCAACATTGATTACTATCAACCTCTCTACCGAGACCCCGCTGATTACATGTTAAAATCAATCTTCAAAGTTAAAAAGAATGTCAACATTCATTGGCTTGCCCACTATACTAGAAGAATACCTCATATGGTCAAAATATGCATTTATGGAAAAGGATTGTGTAACACAAGGGACTCATGTTAATTCAAATTAACCTCTAATATTACAGTCTCTTTCTCTAGCAAAGCTATAGTTCCTTCATCTACAAGGCCTACACAAGACCCTTGCCTTTGAACTTATCTAATTTAGGTATTGAACATGGATGCTCTATCTCATAGTGAGATAACAACCTCTATAGGTTTCAACCAACTATCTTTGTATGTCACACCCCGTTCCTCAAATAGGGGAGGCATTGACCATGAGGATGAACATTCATAAGGAAAACATAATAACCATAATCATCATACAAAAATAGTCAACCTCCATTGAGGTTCCTTATCATATACCAATAAGGCAATGGGACCCACCCCATCCCAATCAATATATTCATATACATGTACTTTCATCAATTAGAACCACTCTATGCTACATAATTAATCATAAGGTAAGCATGTCAACCATGCATACAATTAGTCAATCACACACCGACTTTTAACACCCAAACACTATTTTATCAATATTCTAAAAATCAGTATGGACCCCTTTGCAAGAACCTTTTAGTCACTTATCCATGATAGAGCCCATCCAATCTAAGTGTTGAACCTGGATGCTTTGATACCACTATGTAATACACCATCTCCTAATCCCAACCCACAACACATGTTAAAAGGAGGTGGTTACTATGCTAACTCGAGATCCAAGGTAGCATTATGGAAATGGGGTCTAAAAATTTCAATATTTTTTGAACTTCTTAAAACTTTAGACAGATGAATTCATTGCATTCTTCTCATCGAGATGATTCCGAGATATAAAATTTGTCCCAATTTGGATTAATCGGTATGGCCATTTGAATCCCTGGCCAATTAAAGGGTGCCATGATATCAGGAGGCCATGAGGCGTCCATGTGGAGCCCTCGTGGCTGTCCAAATCTTAAGCCACCTGTTAGTTGTCAACTCATCCATACTCCAGGTCACAAGCTAACCCTTCTCAGCTGCTCACGAGGCTAAAAGGGGAACTTTCAACACACACACACACACACACACACACACACACACACACACACGCAAACACACACACACACACACACACACACATATATATGTATGCTTGATTATTACTCATAGGCGTGCGCCACCCTTACCACCTCAGCGTGGGACATTAGTCCCAGGCATTACATTCATAAGCATTGTCCAAACTTGTTGAGATGATGAGGACTACTACGACGTGGGCTTGCAAAGGGACGTGGAGGCCTTAACGAAAATGCCAGGGTGATGTGTGTAATTACATGTCGGTAGATTGTTATATGAAAGAGACCTGAACTTTCCCATTCCTTGGAGTCCATCTCCCGGGAGGAACAAAGGCATGCTCCAAGGTACAACTGGGGCTGACAAGGCTCCAGGATAACGTGGAGGCAAAATGTGGATATCCATTAGAATGTTTCAGATGTAACAACCCCGAGTTAAAATTTCATGTAATAAAGTTAATAAAGGCAAAAATAAGACCAAGGTCATAGGACACTTATTCCAAGCTGAATGTTGGACAAAACATCCTAGTGGGTGTTCATTTCGGTTTATTATGGCTAAGGAAATTGGCAAAGGCATTAAAAAGGAAAAGAGGCATTAATTAGTATTTTATTTATGAAAATAATGGAAAATTGGAGAAAAGGACGAGGAGGAAATTGAAGGAAAATTAATGGAAATTTAAGAAAGTAAAGGCCTCATTGATAAAAAGTCTTTTCAGGACCAGTTCGTGGCTGCCAGTGTGAGACTTTTGTTAGTTTTAGTTTGTAGCTCTCTTCTATTCTCTTACTCTCTCATACTCTTGCACACTCAAAGCGTTCTTGGAGCACTTTGGTATTGAAGAAAGGAAGGCAAAGGAAGGACAAGCAAGCAAAGGGAAGCAAATATCAAGCAAGAGTTGGATCAAGCAACTACAACGAGATTACTTGCAGGTATCGAGTTGCATGCATGATTTCCTTTCTAATTTTCGCATGCATGGTACATGCGTGTGTATATTTGGTTCTCTTGTTGTCATTGGCATGGGTTTTGTCGGGTGTGACAGTGTTTTTCAGCTTTTCCTTGCCATTTCTTGATAGCCATAGTGTGATGGATATCTCTCTTTATTTGAACTTGGATTGCTAGATGGTTTTGGAATCAAGTGAGGTGGTCTCAAGAAAATTCCCAAGGGCCTAGAAATCCCTTGAACGTTAATGACATGATCTGCAATAAAGCCTGAGGGTGGAGACAAGAAAATTCCTCAAGGTATTGGTGAAGAAATCCAGAGGCATCCATGCTTGTTTAGGGCCTAGTGATCATTTGGCCGGTTTTGGTGGGATGGCGGTAATGCTTGGTAGTGTATGTTTATTTGCTTGGGCCTAGGAGTCTCTTGACTGGTAATGGTGAGATTGCGGTAAAGCCTGGTTGGGTAGGTGCTTCCATGGGGCCTAGAAATTCCTTGACTGGTAATGGGGGGATATACGGTAAAACCTGAGGAAGCCCTAGTTGTTTTGTTTCTGAGTCCCACATTAATGCTTGGAATATGGCACGAGGGTGATTAGTTGAAAGAAAGATTTGGTTTAGCCCAATCTATAGTTGGGTGGTATGTGGAAGTCCCTGTTGGTTAGCTTTTGAATATGTTAATAAGAGTTATTTTCCTCTTATATTTCATGAGTATTTATACCTTTATGATGTGGCTTTGATGGTTATTCTATCATTGATATTATTTTGCTTTTATGCTGGTTACAAACATGGTCTCATAACAGGTTCTAGCTATGGATCTTGATATGCCTTGATTATTTGATGAATAGTTAATGGATGCATGAGCTAAAAAAATCTTATGGCAACTATTATGAGAGGGAATTAGACCTTATTAATGATTCTCAGATAAGTATCAGACCCCTATGTTCATATATGCATTCATGACCTGTAGATTTCATATTCTGAATGTATTTGACGAAATGCCTGTCATGGTTAGGCTTGGTTAGGCCAAATCTTTGTTCAAGTTTTGTGTTAGAGGCATTGTGTTTATGTAATTTATTGTTTTGGAAAGTCTCATCAAGTTATGTGCAGTGATATTTAGTCTAGCCCTAAAAAGGTGGCACAAATTTTGCAGTTGTAGGCACAAACTGGGAAATTGCGATTGCAATCACTAGCTTGTAGGCTTATGCATGTGATTGGAGGCCTACAGTCACATGGATGTAGGCTTGTGCATGCAACTAGGAGTTCAAGTTAGTGAAAAAGCAATCTGTCTCAGGGTTTGGGCACCTGGAGGGGTGATTTATCTCCTCCTCTGGGTCTTGTAGCTCCTGAGGAAGTTCAGTAAAGTTTTAGTTTGTCGATTTCACTTCCTTAACTGTACTTAAGAGGTTAAATCATATCATGGTAACTCTTCATCACATATTTACCCTAGTGGACTAGTGAACTTGCGTAAGTGTGGGAGGAGGGTGTTACAACAGAGGGCGGTCATACAATGACCAAGTTGTCCTAACACTTTAAGGAGTAGCCAGGCAGGGGTGACGTGTCCTAGAGGACCATGGTCACAAGCCTTATTTGCATGCAACACAATTTTTGCATTGATGCTGAGATTAAATGCCCAGATATATATGTATGCCGCGATCGAAGATGCCATAAAAAGGATATTTGTAAGGGAAAGCGCAATGATATAATGCATAATATGATAGGTCCCTATAATACTAGTGATTACCCCATTACTATTGTAGTTGTATCCCTTATTAATATTTTTGTGCCCTTATTGTCCCCATATTTTAATTACTATGCCCCTTAAAATCCCTCTATTGTTATTTTTGTGGCTTTATATTATTATTGTTAGGTCGGCTGGGTTATATTGTGACTCCTTAGACTCATATATATAGAAAGGAGGTTTTTTCATTTGAATCA
>APFE030278235.1:230760-280653 GCA_000404065.3 Pinus taeda
ATTATCATCATCATTATAATTATTGACTTTTTCATCAGTTGTTCATAATTTTCAATGTCATAAGAAATATCATCAATGCAAAAAATATGGTGTGAGTTGGAAAAGGGATGCAAAAGTGAACAAAAAAATGGGGGTAAAAATAGACGTAAATTTAGATGAAGAATGGACACAACATAATTAGATGCAGAACAAGACAAAAAATTTGACACAAAAGTGGATGAAAAAATAGATGCAATAGTTGATGCAAACTTGAATACAAAATAGGATTCAAACATGGATGAAAAGGTGGAATAAAACATGGGTACAATAGTAGGCATAAAACTTAGCATGAATTGTGGTGAAACAAATGTGGATACTATAATGAATGTAAAAGAAAAAAAAGACACAAACTTGAATGCAAAAAGGAAGAAAAATTGGATGAAAAAAGAGATGTAAACATGGACCAAACATGGGTGCAATAGTGAACACAAAATTAGTTGCAAAATTGGACGAATCAAAAGTGGATGTAAAAGTAGATTCGAAATGGGATGCAAAAAACATAAACAATATGTGATGCAAACTTGGACACAAAAGAGGATGCAAATGTGGATGCAATAGTGGAAGAAAATGTGGGTTGCAACGAGAGGCATAAGATATGGCACAAGTCATAGCACAAAAAAGTGGATGAAAAAGTGGATGTAATAATAGACAAAAAAAAGATGAAAACTTAGATGCAAGACAAGATGCTATAAGGAATGTAAAAGTGGATGCAAACACAGGTGCAACATGAGAAACAAAATTGGATGCAATGGAAGTACATGCAAAAGAAGATACAAAATGAGATGCAAAACCCAACACAAAAGTGGATGCAAAAATAGATGCAATGTTTTATGCAAAAGAGGATACGAAGATGGATGCAAAATTGGAAGAAAATGTGGGTACAATAGTAAGTACAAAACATGGCACAAATTGTGTCACAACAAAAGTGGATGTAATGATAGATACAAAAAAAGAAGTAAATGAAGATGAAAAATAGGATGCAAAAATGGATGTAAAAGTGGGAGTAAACATGGGTGCAACAATGGATGTAAAATATGATGCAAAAGTAGATGAAATACAAGACACAAAACTTGATGCAAATCTTGACACAAAAGTGGATATAAAAAGGGATTAAAAATAGATGTAAAAGTCGATGAAAACCTAAATGTATATGAGGATGCAATCGTGGATGCAAATTTAGAAACAAAAAAGGGTGCAAAGGGAGGTGTCAAACTAGGGGCAAATTATGGCACAAGAAAAATGGATGCAATAGTGGACACAATAACAGATGAAAAAGAGGATGTAAATATGGACGCAAAACAAGATGTAAAAGTCAATGCAACAAAAGTAGATGCAAAATTAGATGCAAAAACTAGACACAAACCTCGATGCAAAACTTTGAACAAAGGGGATGCAAAAAATATGCAAAAATGGATGCAAAAAATGATTTAAAAATTGATGCAAAAGAGGATGCAAGAGATGATGCAAAAGTTGATGCAAGTGTAGTGGCAAAAAGTGGATGCAATAGAGGATGCAAAAGATGGTGAAACAAAAATAGGTGCCAAAATTGATGCAAAACATGGTGCAAAGGATGGCACAAAACTTGGCATAAAACATGGTGTAAAACTTGGTGTAAAATCTAGTGCAAAACCTATTACAATACTTGGTGCTAAACTTGATGTAAGACTTGGTACAAAACTCGGTGAAAACTTTGCATCAAGTTTTGCACCATATTTGATAAATGGACACAAATAGCACCAAAAATGGTCTCTAGATGCAAAAAAGGAAGCAAAAAGGGATGCTAATCACAGTGTTTTGTTGTAGTGTATATATAGAAAGGAGGTTCTGTCATTTGAATCATCCAAGAATTGTTCATTTATGTAATGTAAAGGAGGTTGCCCCCTCTAAGAGGCTGAATTCTAAGGCGCTGATCTCTATTTTCTATCTTGTTGTGAACTGGTTTCATAACATAATACTACGAATAATTGTCAAGTATGGTAAATCCTCTCCCCGCGCTCTTATAAGTGAGCCTTCAACATCCCACAACCATGATTTGCTACACACATGAATGGATTCAATCTCGCCTTTGGGTGAAGGAAGAGCCTGAGTACACACACACACACAAACATTTGTGTATGAAAATACATGTATGAATCCACATGCTCGTAGCGCTATCCTTTTTTAGCTTTAAACTAACGAAACAAGGCTTAATAACCTATTGTATAAGTGATAAAATAAATAGAACGAGGTTTGCCCATTCTTAACCACTAAGGCCCATTAGAAAAATTGCAACTCGGAGGTCTACAAACCTCTCAGATTGATATTAATAGACAAAAATCAAACCCATCTTATCACATAGATCCATTGGTCGCTCGGGCTATTAATAAATATACAACAAGTGAACAAGGAACATACAATGGCAAAAATCCTATAGGGAATCACATTCCACAGGCAAACATGAAATCTCAGCCCCTAATCTTATCACAGGCAAGAACCACACATTTGAGCATTAAATTTACCATCATTACATTCATGTAGCCCACATAACTTTTCTATAGTTGACATACATAAGAACCAACAATCCTCAACATTAGCATGTCATTATCCTGATGCAAATAACATAGACAATATAGTAGTCACAAGCACAACATAATATTATACTTTTAAAAGTTTTGGCAACTAAGAGTGGGACTCTAACTCTCCGCCCAACCATAGACACGTCGCAACCAAGTCTCTCTTGCCGTTGTCACCCCCGAGCCAGATTCCAGTGGTTGATGTGGATTGCTCTTGTGGGGTTTTTAACCAATAGAACAACTGAAATAGGTTGCCATCAGGGCACACTGCCTTCATCCACCAGCTACCCAAATGATCATTCCAACATTTCAAGCATAATCACTTCTTGTCGGGATACCACAGTGCAAAGAACTTCAATTCACTTTTCACGAGAAGAGATCCCACAATAAGGAAGGTTCATATGTGGTTAAGCTGCCAATGGGTAAAGAAATCACTCTCCGGGTGGTTCATCAATGAGTTAAGCACCAAACCTTTAGCCTCGAGACAATTGTTGGTGGTTCTTTAAGCCCGCACAAGCACTAGAGTGAATCCTTCTAATCCAACAACTTCATCAAGCCACCAACTTCCAATGGTTTCTTCATATTAACACGCAAGCCATTGTTCTCTTTTTGTGATTCCTTTTACCAAGTAAGCCTCATGTTAGAGGATTCCTCATATAGTGCTCTGATCAAAAGTTCAAAACTTAGCGATAGTGACCACTTTTCCTTTCGTTATGCTTTTTCGCTCTCTCATTGCTTTTGTGTGCATATTCCATGCATATCCATGAGAGAGTTTTTCCTGAAAGTCCCCTTGGTTGGTTTTTTTCCTTGCCCATTCAATGACCAATCGCCTAACTCTTATTGAGGTTCCACTCAACCCCTTCCTTTGACAACATAACCCATATTACTTTATTAAATTTTTGTCCTTATTTGCTTACTATTAGAGGCTAAGGACACCTAGGCTTATCCTTTTTTGGTTGGTTAAACTTATTGCACATTCAACCCATTTAAGACCACTTCAACCAACCCACACCTACCATTTAAAACATCCACTCCCTCGAGCAATCTCCTACCTCAAGCAATGTAATCTATGTCCTTTTCTCAGACAATTAACATAATTACAATTATTTACGATGAGAAAAATATTTGCCTAATGGATATCACAAATTTCTTCACAGTTCTTGACAGAAGGATGCAAGCAACAGTTGCACGGATCAGAATTGTCCATCGAGTGTCTATGACCAAATTTGAAAAAATAAAAACAAACGACATAAGGGAATAGAGGAGAGGCATAACTCCAACCAAAAAGACCTCTGAAATCAAGGATGGCCCCATACCAACTTGAGAAATATCTACACATGACAGGTCAAGATAATGTTTCCCGAACCAAGGGACTGAGCAACTGATCCCCTCTACCTACTTGAGCTGTGACTGAAACCATGCAAGGCAACTGAGAACACTTTCTGGTAGAATTGTAAACCATTGTTGATGAAAATTGAACTTCCCAATTGATCTTCCAGAGATTACTTGGGACTACTGTGCTATTCAATGTCAAATTATACCCGTGGATTGCAACAGGGGAGAAGAAACCAAGTCTGATAAATAGCCCATAAACTCCAACCCTCTTCTTTTTTAGAGGAGAGGGCCATGTGAGTTTCCATCACTCTGGTAGGAGAATCATGACATAAGGAATAAAGGACTAAGGAATGCACAAGACATAGAAAACACCATAGAGACACCAATATGTAGCTTGTCAAACTAATTCTGCAGACATAAGCGCGAGATCATCCTCCATCAATGCAACCATCCCTTAGAGATATCCCACACTTTAGGAGATGATGCCATTATGATCCTCATAAATTTAACCCATCGATGTTGCATCAGACCTAGTACGAAGGCGAAGGCGAAGGAGTAGTGGAGTCTAGAATCCAACAACTTCACATGCCATAAATAAATGTCCCCATATATTTCATTCTCTAAGGTTGCCACCTCAATTAATATGACTTGTGCATGATGCCACTTGTTGAACATCGAATTATTCACCAAGGGAGAAGGCTTGGGAGGGTGACTTATATTATTCACCTTGGCATAGAATTTATTTTGATTTGAGTTTTCAATTCTAATAGCAAAGCTAAGACTAGGAACATCTTTAACATATATCATGGGATCACTATACAGCTTGAAGATCCATTAGCAATACATTTCCCTTCTTCTAGTTGACATGCAAGAGTAGTTTGAGCATCAACTTCTTTATTTTGGTTGTGGAGAATGTGGAATATGTCTCGTGTGAGTATGACTCCAGAGTGCAATTAATTCTTTGAAGGAGAGAGGAAAGAAGGTTGTTTTTTGGAAGGGAGCTTGAGTAAAGGTGTTGAGTTGTGATTAGGGAATTTCTAATAATGACAATGGAAGAGATGTCTCGATCTTTGGCCAGCTATAAGCCAAGGTGAAGCCCATATAGATAGGCGAGATTATTTGTTTTGTGACCCAAATCAGTCAAAATTGACCTCCTGATCTGCATCAGGATTGGAAAAAATCCCTACCAATGGTTAACAAACTTAAAGATCATACTTTAACTATTATATTATATTACATATACCATAGATTATAAAAACCACAACTTATAAATCACTAATGAAAACAAATTAATTAATAATAATGCAAATATATTTTCACCATTTTCTTATTATTATTTGTTTAATTTAAAACCCAAAAACAACATCTTTTCATTATTTTATTATTATTATGTTGAGAATACTATGGGCTATAAAACAATGACCTTGTAAACCACCATTGCTAAAAAAACTTTGTGACATCTTTTTCATTATTTTATTATTATTATATTCGAATACTATCAGCTACAAAAACAATTGCCTTGTAAAGGACAAATCTAAAAAAAACTTAAAGTGATATATTTTCATTATTTTATTATTATTATATTACAAATATGATCGAATTAATAGTTACGTGTGGGGCTAATTCCCCACAAGTTTTGTGGTCCATTCCCTAGGCTTAATTCCCCACAAGTCTTGTGGTCTATTCCCTGGGCTCTATGTACACTTGTTGAGACTATTTCAGGGGCGATTTCTCCTTCGGGCACTTTCGACTTTGAAAAAAAACGATTGAATCAATTAATGATCATGTTGATTCAGTAGAAAGAGGTGGATGGTTATCCATATCCATTAAATCATGTACACTGTCAAAGCTAAATAAAGGTGTAGTCTACCTTATAGATGACCGATTCAATTAATGATCATGTTGATTCAGTAGAAAGAGGTGGATGGTTATCCATATCCATTAGATCATGTACACTGTTAAAGCTAAATAAAGGTGTAGTCCAACTTATAGACGAAATAGCCTTTTCACCGAGAATACATTTTTGTTGTTCTTCAAAATACATTTTTGAATGCATAAATGGATTCAACACCCTGAAAAACCCTTGGGGCACTCAAATTATGCAGATTAAACAATTTAAATTCATGTTTTTAAAAATCTTTGCAAACCAGAAAAATTGTTGTGAAAAAGGTCATTCTATAAGTTAGACAAATGGTTGTGAAAATGGTCATTCTATAAGCTAGACTATGCCCTAAATAAATACTCTATAAGTTAGATTTTATATTGTAAAATCAAAATAAATATTCTATATAACAACGTAAAACACACACACACACAAAACTAACCACCTAATAGAAGACATGGAAAAGGAGAAGTGGAATAAAGAATCCTCACACACACACACAAAACTAACCACCTAATAGAAGACATGGAAAAGGAGAAGTGGAATAAAGAATCCTCTCTAAATGGCCTCACATTGTTGAATCTAAATAAATGTTCCAAATATTGAGTTTAATTAGATGATTTGTAAAATATGAACAAAGTTAGTTTATGTAAAAATTTAATATTTAAATTCAATATGTAAAATTTATTTTATATAATATTATATAATTTTATTACTTGATTATTATTTCATTCAAAATTTAGATCTATCAAGCACTTAAAGGGATCAATTTTATGGTTAATATGGATTTAAATTGGTAATTTTACATTCCATAATGAATTTTCTTAAATATTTAAATATGCTTTATCATAACAAATACCAGGGGCCATGAATACCATAGACTTGTAAACCAGCATGATAACCCATCAAATGACTAAGTCAAATCTCAAACTAGTTAATTTTTTATTTTTTTTTTTTTATTTTTTTATTTTTTTTATTTTTTAAATAATTTGACCAAGTAAACATAACATTACAGTTGCATAACATTTTTAAACATATTATCACACTGAAATATAAAACGCCCTCACCCCACAAACATTTATTATTATAATATTTGATAAAATTAAACAATTTTTATTAAATATATAATTTAAAATTTTGCTTTAATCTATAATCTAGACTAAACAAATACTTAATGACATTAATTTACTATTTAAATTAAAAAGATAATTACCTAAAATTATTATTATTATCCAATTTTAAGGTCAATCCAAACACCATATTATTATTGGTGTATTATGAGACCCCTGTGTTTGTGGGACAAAGGACCCAATTTTAAGTCGAGACCTAGCCATACACCAAATTGTTATATAAGACCCCTTTGTTTGAAATTTTAATTAATGATATTAATATATCATATAATTTATACATAATTAACTAAAATTATTATTATTTTATTATCCAATATGAAAGTCATGGCCAAGGGAGACACCATATTATTATTGGTGTATGAGTGTATGAGACCCCTTTATTTGTGGGACAAGGGATCCAATTTTAAGGTTATGACAAAGCTATACATCAAATTGATGTATGAAACCCATTATTTGTAGAAAGGGACCCAAGCCAGGGCACCATATTATTATTTGTGCATGAGTGTCTAAGACCCCCTTGTTTGTGAGACAAGAGACCCAATTTTAAGGTCACGACCAATCCGACCACAAATTTGTGTATAAAACCCCTTGTGTGTAGGACAAGGGACCCACCTCCCATTTGACTACTAAATTTACAAAAGCATACATACTCTACCCCTTTAATTTTGAACATATGATTTCTTAAAAAGAAACACAAGTGCTTAACTATTAAAACTACTTCACTATATTGATACAACATTGCCCCTTATAACTTTATAATTATTTAAATAATAATGCAGAAGTGAACTAAAAGGCCTTTTGTCATTCACCACCGGATTATAATAATATATTGGATGGAACCTTTGCGTTAAAATATATATTTGTGGATCGAACATTTGGGTTAAATATATATATTTTTGGATGGATCCTTATTGAGGACACGTGTCAATAGAATAAATAGCATGTCCTTATTGGAATGTCTTTATAAGATAACCACTTTGGGAATAGAGGGACTCATAAACTAGGGTTCAAGATATATAAAAGACAGAGCCAGGAAGGGTTTAATTGACTAAAGCTCCAGATCCACACTCTGGCTCCCATAACCCTTGTAACTTTGCTTTCAGACCCTACAAGAGATCGATCTCAGGATCTTGTGAGCGAAATTGAGCGAAATTGACGCGATTGGCGAAAATTAGACCATCTGCAGGTAAAAGTTAACCTAATTTGTCAAGTCTTTTATGTATGTCCGGCTTAACTTCGCACATTAATGGCTTCTTGGAATCCCTGTAGAATATGTGATTGTTAATGCGATTTTGGAAATTAAGGGTTTTGGGTGGTGTTTTGCCGCATCTGTTTTCTGTGGCTTTACTGCACTCTCGAGAGAATTTATTTATCTATTCATCTAAATCATCTTTACGAACAGTGATATGCTATATCTCCAGTTTCGATCTAGTGTATTTTTTTGTCCTGTTCATCCTTTCAATGCTTTAATTATTTATTCTCTCTTCCCTGTTCATCATGTAGGGTTTATAGACTATAGTTTATATTTAAGGAAATGCTAGGTGATTGGGGCAAAATTCTAGGGTTTTAATCAGTTTCCATTAAAGGACGGGCTCTGTATGTTCTTTAAGTTGTGCTTTGATTGCAATGCTTTCTCCCATAACATATTATGGTTGCTAGACCCGTGTCTACACTCAGTCCTTTTGCTCTTTAAAACGGAACACAAATCTAATGGGTAAATATTGTTGTTTTTACTACAGGGATTTTCGTTACTTTGACCCTTAAGGGCTTTTTGAAAACAATATCCAAACACATCGTTTTTTCGCTTTATGCAAATTCTTGCTGTACTTGCCAACCTTTGTTTACATATTTCTTTGTTTTCGAACGCGCATTACGATGAAGTGTTACAGAGTAGGTCTTTCGGTTAAGAGCCTGTATCTAGGTGTGACCACTTTCGTCATGTTTTACAGAGAGTTCTTATATTTTTGTGTTGGCAAAGGTGTAACAACATTTTATGGCGAGTCTGACTCTGCTTGTCAATCGATATCGCTGTAAAACCTGTATACTATACTTATAAACTTGCTGACCTTGTATCCATATAAGGGCATGAATCATTTGATTTTTATTTTGGGTGGTTGAACTCAGGGCTGAATCATGCCTAATTCCGTGCTTATTACGCACTCATATTCTCCCCTTATCTGAGGAGAGAGTTTTGCATCAATATATGTACACTCAGAACGCATACATTTTGATTGAAATATGACAAATGAACTCCCTTGTCAGTCGAGTGTTTTTTCAAATACATTTTCTGGAATCTAGCATTTTCAGAGTCTTCTTTCTTTTTGTTTTTATTTGCATCTTATATGTAAATCCATGTTTGAGATGAAAACGAGTCAATTAGGAAGGGGTTTTCTCATGCAGCTATTGGTTTGTAGCGTTTTGCCATGTTATTTTCTATTTTTATGCATCTGCAGTGTTTTTTTTGGCTCCTATATAAGCATCTCTTGGGACTAAGAACAACGAGCTAATTGATTGAACTTTGTGTGCCTATTTTAAAGAACTTGCAGCATTACCTTTCTGCCTTGGGTCGTAATTCATTCAGTAGGACAGATGGCGGAGCATTTAGCTTCCATTTTTGGTACCGAGAAAGACAGGGTCAACTGCCCTTTCTACTTTAAGATTGGAGCCTGCAGGCATGGGGATCGGTGTTCAAGGCTGCACACGAGACCATCCATCAGCCCTACTATATTGCTTTCAAATATGTACCAGAGACCTGATATGGTAACTCCTGGAATGGATCTCCAAGGACACGCAATGGATCCTCGGAAGATTCAGGAACATTTTGAGGTATATGCATTTCTATTAATATTTTAGCTGATTACCTAACCTCAAAATTAAGATATTTGTTAGGTATTAATTACGACATTTAAATAGGCATTGTGCCATGCCACGTTGATTGATGACTGATTTATTGTTCTTTTTGAATGCAAGGGGTTTGTAACAGGTTGAACTAGTTCATGATATCTCTCATTTCTTCCATATTTATACTTCATTATGGATGGTGTTATAGTTAATTGGATCGAATTTTGCCTCTGTTCCGAGGTTTTATTAGTTCTATGTGTAGCCATAAAGCCCTCATCACCAATATTTGTCTGGTCTAGAATATACCGTCCATCTTTTATATATTTTACTTTGCATATTTATTCGTTTCTATGATTCGTGTGTGTTTGCATTCCTGTAAATTGTTTTCATGATGTTCTGTTGCACTGTCAAGTGTTTCTCCATTATGAGCACCATTTTTATTTTTTTGTTGCAATTTTCTATGTGTGCATTCTATCATTTCCAAATGTATTCGTATCCACTTTGAATTGATATCTTCCATTTTTATATATCTTCCATTTTTATATTTGATTATGAATGCAGACTTGATTCCTTTCTTTAATGTTTTTGTTTTGCATGTTTAATATCTATTTTAGTTTTTTTACTTGGTTGTAAGATTTTTATGAGTTCGGTGTGTAACTACAAAAGCCTCATAACCTAGATTTGTCTGCTTCCCAATATGCCGTGCATCTTTTGAGTGTTTTACTTTTATATCACCCTGTTACTATAATTTGTGTATGTTTCAAGTTTCCTATTGTTTTCTCGATGTCTTCTTGTCCATCATATTGATTCATTCATGGACAAGGAGATGATCTTTGTAAGTATGCAGTTTCGTAATTTTTTTACCTGCACTGCCATTTTTTTTCCATTGTCTTGTTCTATTTTGAACTTTCACAGTTTGTTATCGATCAGTGCTTTTTAGTATTTGCAAATCTATTCTTGAGATTCTGTGCAGTTGCTTTATCTTGTTATACACTATATCAAATTGTCTTCATTGTTTGCTAGTAATGTTTTTATGTGCTCCTAAGCTGGGTTGTCTGTCATGTACAGTATTTGATAGTGTCTAACTTCATAGTGGATGTAGCTATGCCACTACAATTCACTGGTATTCTCCTCTCTTTTGTTTTATTTTATTTAAATTTATTAAATGCACATTGAAATTAATTTACCCATGTTCCATGTTAACATGGCTAAAATTTTCATCATATTTGTTAATGATTGTAGCAATGTTTCTCTCAGGATCTTATAGGAGATGTAATATTCTATTTTTACGAATATATTAGGTGTGCAATGCATTTCTGCCTTTTACCATTTTTCATCTTGTTTGCTTTTCGTAAACAAATCAATATGATAACTCAGGAGTCCGTGTGGTTTTATCTCAACTAAACATTCGTACCTGCAGGATTTTTATGAAGATTTGTTTGAAGAGCTCGGCAAGTATGGAGAAATCGAGAGTTTGAATGTTTGTGATAATTTGGCTGATCATATGGTGGGTATCATCCTTACTTAATCCATATTTTCTTTTCTCTTTAGCACTTGCTAGCAAGCTTTATGTTTTTTTCCTAAACACACGTCTCTTTGCTGGACACTTGCCTCATTTTATTGAAGTACATGATATTACATATCAAATAGTTGGTTTTGTAAATGTTATTCCTCCAAGTTATTCTTGGGTGCTGCAAGGCTTTGCTTGTGTTTCTTGACAAATTCTTCATTTTTGAGGTCATCCATGTGGATAATTTTTTTTAATCTGGTTTGGTTGTATAGGTTGGGAACGTGTATGTGCAATTTCGGGAAGAAGAGCAGGCTGCTAATGCTTTGCGATCTTTGCAAGGCAGGTTTTATGCAGGTCAGTCATTGTTTTGTCATGCTCACTAATCAATACCTATTTACGTTTTGAGCAATAGCCTTCTGCATATGAGACCTTCGAGAGTTTCTATTCAGTGATATATTTAAAGGCATTGCAAATTGTTTCCAAAGTGAAAATGTTAGGTATATAGGTTGTAGGATTTGTCTCTTCACATTTTGTAATCAACTGAAAGTTAGATGTATTTGATTCGATTTGAAGAAAAGGCATGTTGTAATTTAGCAATGAAGTGTGAAAGGATGTTAATTAGTCTGGCCTCTAGGAGGATTGGAATATTTGAGGTTTTTTGTGAGTCTGTACCGCGTGTATATCCGGACAATAATCTGGACCTATTCTGGAGATAATGTGTGTCAATATAAAGCTTGAAAAAGGAAGGGTTTTTTCCCCTCTAAATAGTAAAATTAAAGGCCCAGTTGAAAGTATATGACGAGGCACAAGAGGTATTTGGATATATTTTATAGTTTTCTGCTTAGAAAACCAGCTATCTCGTTTTTAGCACATCCCAGATTTTCAATAATTTCGGTTTTAATGAGATGCCTGTAGCAGTGGTCGGTTTTAATGAGAGATGCCTGTAACATGGAAAAATATTAGTCACTGAAAATGTATAAGCTAAGCTTTTAGATCTATGATCATTAGATCTGTAATGTTATGTTATTTAAATTATATTATCGCTGTTACTTTTTCCCCTCACTTCGTGGAAGCTAAATATATCATTTTATTTTGGAATTGAATAATAGGGCGCCCAATCATAGTGGATTTCTCTCCTGTTACTGATTTTCGTGAAGCAACATGTAGACAATATGAAGAGAATACTTGTAATCGTGGCGGGTACTGCAACTTCATGCACTTGAAGAAAATAAGTCGGTATGTATTTATATCTTGCTCATGTGGAATCTGTATTCATCTTTGTTATCCTTTTTTTTTAATCGTTTTTGGCGGTTTGTTAATATTCTGTATTTTAATGCTCTATTCAATTGTAAATAATGCTAGAGAATTGCGACGGAGGTTATTTGGGAGATACAGGAGGTACAGCCACAGTCGAAGTCGAAGCAGGAGTGTTAGCCCACACAGGGACAATGACAGACATCGGCATCATGATGATCGTCCTCGTCATGGGGGCCGTGGATATGACAGGAGATATGATGATGATGATCGGGATGGCCATCGTGGGCGAAAAACCCGAAGCCGAAGCCGTAGTCCTGGAGGCCGTAGAAGAGGTCGCAGTCGGAGCTATAGTCCAAGACGTAATAGGAGTCCAATTCGAGAAGGTAGTGCAGAGAGAAGAGCAAAAATTGAACAGTGGAACAGGGAAAAGGAAGCTCAAGCATCATCAGCAGATGTTAGTTATGCTATGCAAAATGGAGGGTCGTACTCGAATCCACAGGGTTATTATGACCGCTGATTGTGTTGGCTTCATCATTTTTGGGTTTGTTCTACTATTCCTCTACCATGTTTTGAATAACATGTGCATTACAGTCCTGCATAATACATGCATGTTGTGTGGATAGCTGCGCATCATGTATGCTGGTTAAATGAAGATGGCGATGAAACATGTGTATCAACTCTGATTCCATTTAGTTTCACTTTTCACTTTCTGTGATGTTATGAGAGGACGCCAGAATGTGCACACCTGGTTAAATGAAGATGGCGATGAAACATGTGTATCAACTCTGATTCTATTTAGTTTCACTTTTCACTTTCTGTGATGTTATGAGAGGACGCCAGAATGCACACCGGTTTTGGGAGTCATTATATCAAACTATCTAGAGACTGTACTGATGTAACCGTGTTCTTTCCATGGATGTTATGTACATTGAAAATTTCTTTTTCTTTCGTTTTAGGTTTCTTATTCCTTTTCCTGTGGCGTGTGGTTTTTCATAGGTGATGATGTGCTTTGCATTTATTTTCTGTGGAGGGCGAGCCCATCCTTTTTTTTTCTCATGATTACTGTGAATTGTGAATAGAGTGCTTTGATGTATTTCTTTCTTTATTTCACATTTTTGTTGGGATAATTATACAGGTATCAATCTAGCGACTGAGGAGATATTCACAGCCAGTCATATGGAGCTTGCTTCAAACTTGCTTTTGTAGGCTGCACAGATTTTCTGTGAAAAGGACGAATTTTTAATTTTTGATTCTGGAAGTGTCGAAAAATGAACTTTTGATCAGTGT
The DNA here is from genome assembly GCA_000404065.3 of Pinus taeda. NCBI lineage: Eukaryota > Viridiplantae > Streptophyta > Pinopsida > Pinales > Pinaceae > Pinus > Pinus taeda. The sequence goes on from APFE030278235.1 coordinate 244,594, forward strand.
ATCTCTGTGGATCATTTAACCTTTCTCACTATTATAGTATGAGACACTGAGATCTATTTAGTATTTACTATGTAAGAGAAATGGTGGCGGGGCCAACATTTCTTTAGGCGCAAGGACTTGTCCAAGAAATCTAGTTGGAAACAAGCAAACATGGAGAATCTAACTAGTCTTTTCTATTTACTCACTTGCTAGAGCGAACTTCTCGGTTGTAAACATGATAAAACTGTTTTCTCTATTTTTGAGCCAAATTCTCATTTGGAAGTATGCTTAAACCGCTCTCTCTGTTTTTGGTTCATTTTGATTTGGAGACATGGTGATTACGTTCATTATATTATTGAATGTACAAATTGAATGTTATCATTATTATTGAATGAACACATTTATTAAACATGTGGATATTTTAGGCATGTCGTTATCAAATGGATACAAGTATTTGTAGGCACGCTATGTTGGCATTATATAGATTTTTATTATCAGTGTAGATTTATTTTGGCTAGGCTGTGGCATTCAATGGATTTTTTTTTTTGGTTTTCTATTTTTTTGTAAGCTTAAGAAATATATTATACTACGGAAAAACTGATATTACTGATATTACATTCAACGGATTTTTTTTGTTTGGTTCTGTTTTTTTGTTTAAGGTTCAGAAATATATTTATACTACTGAAAAACTGATATTCAGAAATATATTTATACTACGGAAAAACTGATACTACATTGGTAGCTTCTGTTTCCCAAAAACTATCTGGGATCCCATGTTCCAATGGTATGGACAAAACATTTTGCCCTATTCCCAGTTTGAGCAAAAATACTTGCATAACATTCAAATTAGGTAGCCAAGGCATTGTCCATAACAAACAAAACCAATCTTCTTAGCTAGACAAGGCATTGCCCATAACAAACAAAACCAATCTTCACATATAGTATACGAATACATCTTGACAGCCATAGAGCATAGGAAAACTAGGTAATATATTTATATTACGGAAAAACTTACAAACATTCAAATTAGCCCTAGAGCATAGTAATACATCTTGAGAGCCATAGAGCGTAGGAAAACCCTGCAATATATTTATTTTACGGAAAAACTTACAAACATTCAAATTAGGTAGAGAGGGCATTGTCCATAACAAATAAAAACCAAACCTATCTTAGATAGTCAAGGCATTGCCCATAACAAACAAAACCAATCCAATCTTCACATATAGCATGCTAATACATCTTGACCGCCATAGAGCATAGGAAAACTAGGTAATATACGAAGCTTAGCTAGACAAGGCATTGCCCATAACAAACAAAACCAATCTTCACATATAGCATACTAATACATCTTGACAGCCATAGAGCATAGCTACCAATCTTCACATATAGCATACTAATACATCTTGACAGCCATAGAGCATAGCTACCAATCTTCACATATAGCATACTAATATAGCATACATCTTGACAGCCATAGAGCATAGCTAGACAAGGCATTGCCCCTAACAAACAAAACCAATCTTCACATATAGGATACTAATACATCTTGACAGCCATAGAGCATAGGAAAATTAGGTAATATATTTATATTACCAATCTTCACGTATAGCATACTAATACATCTTGAGGAAAATTAGGTAATATATTTATATTACATTGGTAGCTTTTGTGTCCCAAAAATAACTCCGGATCCCATATTCCATTTTTTTGGCCATAGAGCATAGGAAAATTAGGTAATATATTTATATTACCAATCTTCACATATAGCATACTAATACATCTTGAGGAAAATTAGGTAATATATTTATATTACATTGGTAGCTTTTGTGTCCCAAAAATAACTTCGGATCCCATATTCCATTTTTTTGGATCCCATATTCCAATAGTATGGACAAAACATTTTCCCGTATTCCCAGGTTGAGCAAAAAAACAAGTTGAGCAAAAAACAAAAGAAACTTAGAAACATTCAAATTAGCTAGACAAGGCATCGCCCATAACAAAGAAAACCATCTTCACATACAGCATACTAATACATCTTGAGAGTCGAGTGCCATGGGAGACTCTTAGTCTAATATAATACTACATCTTGACAGCCATAGAGCATAGGAAAACTAGGGGTAGCTTAACAAAGAAAACCATCTTCACATACAGCATACTAATACATCTTGAGAGTCGAGTGCCATGGGAGACTCTTAGTCTAATATAATACTACATCTTGACAGCCATAGAGCATAGGAAAACTAGGGGTAGATTATACAAAATTGAAGAGCCGAGCGCCATGAGAGACTGTTAGTCTAATATAATAATCTGTTAGTCTAATATAATAATACATCTTGACAGCCATAGAGCATTGAGAGACTGTTAGTCTAATATAATAATCTGTTAGTCTAATATAATAATACATCTTGACAGCCATAGAGCATAGCAAAACTAGGTGTAGGTTATACAAAATTGAAGAGCCAAGCGCCATGAGAGACTGTTAGTCTAATATAATAATACATCTATCGTACATCTTGACAGCGATAGAGGATAGGATCTTGACAGCGATAGAGGATAGGAAAACTAGGTGTAGATTAGACAAAATTGAAGAGCCGAGCGCCATGAGAGACTGTTAGTCTAATATAATAATTGGAGAGAGAGAATTGGAGTTGTCTTATGGAGAGAGAATTATAATAACCGGAGAGAATTATAATAATTGGAGAGAGAGAATTATAATAACTGGAGAGAGAATTATAATAATTGGAGAGAGAGAGAATTGGAGTTGTCTTATAATAATTGGAGAGAGAGAATTGGAGTTGTCTTATAATAATTGGAGAGAGAGAATTGGAGTTGTCTTAAGGTGGATCTTTTGTTGGTGCATTAATAACAGCGGGTGTTTGAGGCTGCGAGTCTGTTTTGGAGTTGGAAGTGCACAGCATGTAGTTGTTGACTTTTGCTTGTCACGGATGACCGTGTAAAGCAAGGTGCGAATGACCGTGTAAAGCAAGGTGTTAACTTTTGCTTGTTACGGATGACCATGTAAAGCAAGGTGTTGACTTTTGCTTGTCATGGATGACCATGTAAAGCAAGGTTTTTAGTTGACGATGCAGAACTACTGAGTGAAGAAAATATGTAGTTGACGATGCAGAACTACTGAGTGAAGAAAATGAAGTCTCTTTTAGTAAAATTTGCCAGCATCCAGAGTTCACCTAATGGTGTTGCCACTGATTTCAGAGTCACAAAAGTATGTCCACCTGACAGTGCTGCCACTGATTTCAGAGTCAGAAAAGTATGTCCGATCCCCAAATTCTTTGGTTTATTATATTGGTAGCTTCTATTTCCCAAAAACTCTCTGGATCCCATATTCCAATAGTATGGACAAAATATTTTCCCATATTCCCAGGTTGAGCAAAAAACTTGCAACATTCAAATTAGTTAGACAAGGCATTGCCCATAACAAACAAAATCAATCTTCACATATAGCATACTAATACATCTTGACAGCCATATAGCATAGGAAATAGCATATTAATACATCTTGACAGCCATATAGAATAGGAAATAGCATATTAATACATCTTGACAACCATATAGCATAGGAAAACTAGGTAATATATTTATATTACAGAAAAACTATCAATCTTCACATATAGCATACTAATACATCTTGACAGCCATATAGAATAGGAAATAGCATATTAATACATCTTGACAGCCAGCCATATAGCATAGGAAAACTAGGTAATATATTTATATTACAGAAAAACTGATATTACATTGGTAGCTTTTGTGTCCAAAAACTCTGGGATCCCATATTCCAATAGTATGGACAACATTTTCTTGTATTCCCAGGTTGAGCAGAAAACAAACGAAACTTACAAACATTCGAATTAACTAGACAAGGCATTGCCCGTAACAAATAAAACCATCTTCACATATAGCATGCTAATACATCTTGACAGCGATAGAGCATAGGAAAACTAGGTGTAGCTTATACAAAATTGAAGGAGCCGAGCGCCATGAGAGACTGTTGGTCTATAATAATTGGAGAGAGAATTGGAGTTGCCTTGAGGTGTATCTTTTGTTGGTGCATTGATAACAGCTGGTGAGGCTGTGAGTCTGATTCGGAGTTGGAATTGGACACCACATAAAGTTCCATCCATAGTTGTTGACTTGCTTGTCACAAATGACCTGGTTTTCTAGTTGACGGTGCAGAACTATTGAGTGAATAAAGTGAAGTCTCCTTTTGCGAAATTTGCCACGATCCAGAGTTCACCGGATGGTGCTGCACAAATTTCAGAGTAAGAAAAGTATGTCCGATCCCCAAATTCCATAAATTCCAAGTGGAGGATCTCATTCCTCACTTCACGGGGACAAAGTGAAAGTGATAAACCACGGAGTGCCAACCAAAGAGCTGCGACAAAGTCAAAGTGATGAGCCATGGAACGCCAACCAGAGAGCCACTGGCGACGAGAGGAGGATGCTCTTGGGGCACCACCTTGACGATTGGGTAGACGCAGTCAGGGAGCCACAAAAACGTAGGGAGAATTGGTATAACCAGGTGTAGTTTGGATGACTAGAAAACCAACCCAAGTACCATAATAATGGAGATGTAATATTACAGTAGTGTGGAGACTGAATGTTATAAGGGCATCGTCAACTATAGACAAAGAGAGCGGCACTAAATGACTTATTAGGTAGACTTTCTTTTCAAACTGGATTTGCAGAAGAGAATGATGGGTTGGGATTATGAAACACAGAATTGTGAAGGCCTGTCCTGTAATACAATCAAAAGCAAATTGAAAATGTGCCTGAATACCGGACACCTCATGCCAATACCAATACCAGACAACTAAATGATATACCTGCAGACTCATGATATGGGAGGATGCAGTAGGCAACACAGCGACCAACTTAAAGAGCGACCCGTCACTGCGTTTGGAAAGGACGGAAGAATAGAGCAAAGAACATGGTCACTTGCAATAACCAGACAAACTGCCAAGCCAAAACGATGCACAATAGCTAGTAAATTAACAACGAGCTAAATTGGAAAGGTTGGAAATACATAGATGGACCTTAACAGAAATCACTGAGCCCCAACGTTGGTAACCAGGAGCTGAGGGGGAGTAGGAAATCATCCACAAACCTGTTAACAATATTGAAAATACACCAGGTAATTCACCACCTGGGGCAAAGTCCCTATTTTTATAAAGGAAAACCAACAATTGAAGATCAAACCGGCATGAATGAAGGCTCCAGCAATTTGAAACCAAAGGACAAGTGTGCGTTATGGCACACATGTTAACGCCTACATTAAATTAAAAACCCAATTCATGTGCACTCTTTCCTGAAATGAGTCCATGATCAGCGGCCATGGCTGAAAACTGCAGACAAGGGGAATGTTGCACTGATGTACCTCTCTGGCCACTTGCTTGCATTTAAAGTCATTGGACGAAGTTGGATGTGCTTGAGCCTGAAGGTGTTGTGAATGCCACGCCTAGGTGAGGTCCGATGCTAGCTCTTGTCCCCGTGCTCACCTTCCTTTTTGCCATGGACATTTCACGCATGCTAATCATGCTAAGCGCCTTTGTAACTTTAATGTCACCCCCATCGGGGATGCTTCCTTTTGCTTGTCACTGATCATGCTGCAGGCAGTGTTGTTCATTGGGGGTGCTTCCTTTTGCTTGTGACCGGTCGTGCTGCAGTCACCGTTGGATTTGATGAATATCCTCGATGGGGGCCGCATTCGACCATGGTTCATTGTAGGTCAGGTACCGAGAGCTTTCAATCAGCCCCCAACGCCGTGTGTGATGTGGGAGAATGTATTGAAAGGAAGAAAGCAGGTTTTTTATGCTCGTAATCGCCTCATGCAGTTGCCAACTATGGCTTAACTTGTCCTCCGGTTGGCCATATGACAATTTTCGTAGACATTATATGGCAATTTGAGAGTCACGATGTACATGTAGCAGCAGCCTATACCCTTCTCGAACCGCAATTTTCGGACTTTTCTCTAAGCCAATAAATCCTTCCATATCATTTGTTGGGCCGCAGGAGAATGCATATACGCGCAGTGGCGAAGAGTTTTCAAAAGACTCCGTAACCTGTTGGCCACGGGTTCTCTGGGGGTGTGAAAATATTGGTGCCATGATGCCTTAATCCGAGCGGCTGAGGAGTGGTAGAGATGAACATGGATGTATGGATGTACATCCAAGTTTTTGAAAACGTATTCCTCCATCTCAACAGCTGACCACTCATCCTTCGTAAATGAGGATGCAGCAATCGTTTCTCGAGTATTTCTGATGGTGATTTCTTGTGAACTGGTAACATCCCTCTTTACTGTATTATATACTCTCATATTTCGCTCTCTCCACAGATTAGGACACAGCAACAGGCCAATTGCCAGGTAAGGCTATCGGATTTTTGAATTTCTTTTCAAAGCATTGAAGAAATAGATTTGTAATACAAGGACAATTTGGTGTTTGGTTAAGCTGTGGCATTAAATAGATTTTATTACGAGTATCATTGTTATCAAATAAATACAGGTATTTTAGGCCTGCTGTGTGTTGGTGCCTGTTTTTAGGCTGTGTTATTAAATATATTTTTAATTATTATTGTCGTTATTATCAAATGGATACAGTTATTTTAGGCTGTGTTGGGTATAGTAAGTCATGGTTGAGGTGTCAGGGTTAGGCTGTGCCATTGTTTTTAAATGGAAACAATTATTTTAAGCATAAATACAATTATTTTAGGTATGTTGTGTTGGGTATAGTAAGTAATTTGGGGTATTTTTGGCATGCTGTACTGGATATGGTCAGTGATGTGGTTGAGATAGTTGAATTTAGGCAAGCATTTTGGTGTCTGAGCAAGTAATTTGGGGTATTTTGTTTATGATGCGTTCGTACCGTCTGAAGTGATGGTTGAGATGGAAGTAATTTGGTTACTTAGTGATGGGGTTGAGATGGTTGAATTTAGTCTTGAGTAATTTGGTGTCTGAAGTAGGTTTTGGGGTATTTGAGGTATGTTGTGTTGGATACCGTCTGAAGTGATGGTTGAGATGGAAATTATTTGGTGGCTGGGCAAGTAATTTGGTGTCTGGTAACGCTGTATCCTTAAATGGATTTTTATTGGTATAATAAATTGATAGTTGAATTTATGGATTTTTATTGTTATAGTAAGGTATGTTGTGTTGGGTACCATCTGAAGTGATGGTTGAGATGGAAATTATTTGGTGGCTGGGCAAGTAATTTGGTGTCTGGTAACGCTGTATTCTTAAATGGATTTTTATTGGTATAGTAAATTGATGGGTGAATTTATGGATTTTTATTGGTATAGTAAATTGATGGTTGAATTTAGGTTAGCAATTAGGTTTAAATGGTTTGGTTTATATCAGTATTAGTGAAGTGATGCTTGAATTTAGGTGCAAGTAATTTGGCATTTTATTATTTTTGGTGTAATTTAATTTGGTTTTTGTTAGAGTTGTCTGCTTGGACTGCCAAAAGTGGTTGGAATCAGGGCAAAAATATTTCAAAAAATCTTGTAGATGCAGGGTTTGAATCATGTTTTTGATGGTGGAAATGGATTCAGCACCATCAAAAACCTTGAAGGCACATAAAATTATGAAGTTTGACAGTTTTTACTTGGATTTATAAAATCCCCTGCCTGATTTTTTCAAAATATGTCCAGAATTTCCGTAACTTTAGAGGCAAAAAAACATAATAGTTACACTACGACATTTTTGTTAGGTTAGAAATTTAAATAGAGTTTTATTTTTATTATTGTTGTTATTAGTTTTAGTTAGACTCATATGAAATAGATTTTTATTTTTACATCGAATGCGTTCGTGCTAGGAACAGATTGAAACAATAGTAGAGGCTCAATTTCGTCTTCCTCTCTTTAACAATTTTTGAACATGTGGCAAAACACAGTTTTGTCAAACACAACAATTAGTAAGTTTCGGCAACGTGCAATTTTTTTCCAGGAAATTGCAACAAAAAAATATTCCTTCGATAATGACATTACAGATTTTGGAAATTGCATCATGGTTCTGGATAATATCTAACAATACTAAAAACCAAGAAAAGCAGAGAATCAACCTAAAAAACCAAAACAGCAATTGGGAATTTTACTCTCCTATAGTGGATATGCTTTTTTCATAGCTTGCATATTAGTTACATCCAAAAATATTCTATAATGACATCACAGATTTTAGAAATTGCATCATGATTCTGGGTAATATCTAAGAAAACCCAGAAAAGCAGAGAATCAAGATTAAAAAAAAACCAAAACGGCAATTGGAAATTTTACTCTTTATAGTGGACATGCTTCTTTTTTCATGGCTTGCATATGAAATAATTTCAATTTTGTTCACTAGTCGTATTTGCGGTTTTGTGTACACTGAGATTATTTCAGCGTCATATGAAATTATAACTAACTGCCATGTACAAAGGGTTTGGGCCATTTTAAACATCGCAAAGATTGACGCTGAATCTTGATCTATGAGAGCAGTTTTGGTAATTTTAGAGACGAGTTTTTTTGGTTTGGGGGAGGGTGTTGTTTAAAATGTTTGAGGCCAGAGTTTTGCGAAGAGAATGTAATTTTGGTTAATGATCCACGAATTATTTGTTAGTGAGATGCTGTGAGGGTGTTACTAGGGTTGTTTATAATTTGACTTGAGTTTGAAGGGTTGATTATATTTGGTATTCTGACATTTGACAAATATTCAATTATCTCGACGCTGATTCTCATGGTATCGACAACCACCCTCAACAACAGCCTCATGGTTACTATGTGCATGAGCATCCTTATCAACAACAAGCTCAATTGTTTGATTTTGCTGATGGCTCTTGGATTCCAAGATATTCCTGGAATCTGCAATCAAAATATGGTAAAAATATCCTAACAAGGAACAACACATACATTCCACTTCTCAAAGACGTGTCATTTGCATGCTGTGCACATGCAAGGTCATGTTGAGGGAGGTGTCGGTTGCCACCCAGAAGCCCAGGGAGGAGTGCCGCGACATCTCTAGTTGAAATACATTCATGAACACGGGCATTCGCTGCATCATAGTGATGATAACGAGGGAAGAGCAAGATGGTGGTGATAGCGAGAATAATAACATGGAGGGTGATATTCCATCTTTGGATGTAACTTTGAAGATTCCCAAAAGATTGTACCTGTTCGCTCTCAGGCAACGAATCACCTCACTCTTTCATACTAGGGAGAAGTTCATGTGTTTGATAGCGAGCCACCTGGTAAGGAAATTTGATTGTGTTTATGTTTATTAATGCTTTTTTCATAAAAAAAAAATGCATTTTATTTTTCATTCATTCTCACAAAAACAAATGCTATACAATCATACATTTATATTACTTGGAATTCAAATAAAGTTTTTTAAAAATATTTATATTTTCAATGATTTGATATAATATTTTGGTGATTTTTAATGTAAAATAATGGTGTAATATAAAATTTGGGTGAATCATCCTAGAAAAAATGGAAATTGACAATCTTTTTTTAGGAAAAATCATGGAAAATTAGCACACTTGCAAATATTAGCCCCTAAAATTTTCCTAATTGGAAGTGAGACATGGGTTTTCTCTTCCAACATAGTCAATATCTTAGAGTTTAGAAACTTTGGTCCCTAATGTGCAAATTGTAAAATTTTTGTAGAAATATTTATATTTCAATTGATTTTATATTAGTTGATATAATATTATGGTGATTTTTAAGAGAACATAATGGTGTAATATAAAATTTGGGCAAATCATTTTAGAAAAAAATGGAAATTGACTAGTTTTTTTTAAGAAAAATCATGGAAAATTAACACACTTGCTAATATTAGCCCCCAAAATTTTCCTAATTAAAAATAAAAATATATGAGTTTTTTCCTCCAACTTAATCCAGAATAAACTGCATTGGTGTGCATCACAAATGCCTCCCATTCAATTATGAAACTTCCTAATTTAGCATGATAATTAATGAATCAAATTAGTACTTAACTCACCCATGTGTAACATGGCAACATTTCCATCAAAGGTTTGACCCGAGAATGCCTTTTCCGTAGGAAGAAGATGCATGTTGTCTCCCTCTTTCCTGCTGGTCTAATCATCCGTTTGTTTTTATTAGGGTAAATATTTGATATTATTTGGAGAGAGTTTAATTGTTGCGCATGTACATTTTAAATCGCTCTAAGCATTGGGTTGTTCTATTTGCACTAAAGATTATTTGTTAGCTGGTTGCTGCATTATTTGTTCCGCGGCTTGTGGCACCATTTTTATGTTATTCTGAAGACATAGAGACCGACTTCAACATTTTAAATTGCTTTAAGCATTGCGTTGCTCTATTTGCACTAAAGATTATTTGTTTTTGAGCTGCATTATTTGTTTGTTTTGCGGCACCATTTTTATGGCATTCTGAGGACACACAGACTGACTTTATCTAGTTAAATGATATTGTTTCCTTTGCCTTGCTGACTTTTGTCGGGCTGATTTAACGTTGTTTCAAACATCTCTGGCTTGTCGGGCTGATTTAACCTTGTCTCATGATCTATGGCTTTCAATATTTGACAAGTCCTTAACATTTGGCTGGCTGGTATTATAGTTCACTTGAGCCTCTTTCAAGGCTCTTTTTTCAGTGTTTGGCATATTATTTTTGTCTTTCTTGGCAACTTGCCTAATTTTCATTATAAATTAGCTATTGAATCAGATTTTTTTTTGGTGTGATATGCCACTTCTGGATAACTTGAATGAGCATGTGGCATTGGATGTGGAGCGATAGCATCAACTGAAGCACGAAAAATCCGAAATAAACGCCTTCTTAAAACAGCGTATCCAAGAACTTGTTTCTTGAACGTTCTCACTGGAGACTTGTCTACGTACGTATTTTCAGGTGGTCTTATAAGAAAAGGAAATGTTACCGACGCTTTTAAAATTTATGCCCAACGTGAATAGGATAGGTATTCTTATGAGCTATGCGATATTGTTCGCTTTTTTTCACCAGACTATAAGTTTCTTCTAGAATTTTTATTACAAGCTTATTAGGAAAAATAATATGTTCAATAATATGTTCAAGGCTGCTGTCTAAAGTTGCTTGTAATGAAATAATGATGCTACGAACACAAAGGAAGGTAGCTAAGTTTGCACAGGAATAAACAAGATTCCAGTAGAGTTTATTCCATGCTAGATTGAGCGTGTTTACTTGAAGCATTTTAATACTGTGCATTGTTACAGGATTGACCATAACAGTACTCTGTTGTTGCACGCATCTTCTGATAAAATCGTACATAGATGGTTCAAGAAAGAGAAAAAAGTTGAAAATATATATTGGGCACCTGGCATATTAATGGAACCAGAGTAACGTGGAAGAGAAATGAGTTAGAAAGGAAAGACTTGCTTACAGCGTCATGAATCTTCATGCGTGTAATGTACTATAAACACACGTTTGTTTGTTTAGCAACAGTCGTGACTGTGTAACTAAGAGACTCCCTCTTAAGAACAAATCCTATTTTTCTATTAAAATACGAGAATAGGTTACGGATTTTATGCTTCAGCTACCTGTTGGGCAATAGACAACGAAAAAGCCATTCATTTATTAACTCAACAAATATTAATAAGAAAAAATAGGCTTCGTATTAATTCCTACGTGTTGGGTATACAACGAAAAAACCATTCACTTATTAATTCGACAAATATTAATAAGAAAAAATAGACTTTTCATTAATTCCTGCCACTTTAGTTGATATCATTTTTTTAAAAATATTATAGTATATATATATTTTTAGTAAAAACCTTTCTTTATCAAGGACTTAGCTCCAGCGTTTGGGTCATGATTGTGTGCTCAAGTGTATGGGTCCTGTTTGTGTTCTTAATTGCCATAATATGTTCTAGCAACGTAATTGAAGCTTAGAAATTAAAAAAAATAAATGAGACATCTTTTAGATCATGTCTTGCACAACAACTATTTGAAGATTTTTTTTTGTTGGAAATTAATAGATATGGTTTAAAATTAAAAGTTTTGAGTTATACAATTGGCACAATTTAAGTGTTTAGAAAGTTTAAAAATTCATTTCAAACAATCTGAAATTACAATTTCACTCCAATAGATTGAGTGCAGATGCTAAAACCCGCTGGTATGGGATAGTCTTGGGGTCGAGCAAGAAGGCTGCAACGTGCTTTAGATTTAATTTTTTGTCTAGCTCTTTGAAGTTGTCCCTGAGTATGGAATAGTCTTGGCGCTGAGCAAGAAGGCTGTGGCGTGCTTTAGATTTAATTTTTTTGTCTAGCTCTTTGAAGTTTGTCCCTTGAGTTGTATTTACCTGAGTGATACAACGACCATTGAAAAACTGATCCATTTTGCCTTCACAACTTTATTGATTTTCCCAAAATTTTTATTCTTTCGGTGTACCTTGCAATTTTAGGAGAATTGCTAGTTATTATTGTTGTGATTATTAGTTTGTTTAGGTTGTACTTGTAATTATAAAATTATTGTTATTATTAAATGCACATATGTATTGTAGGTGTCTTGTGTTGTTATGTGGATTGGTATGTTTATTTTGGAATTAATTTTAATTTAATTATCAATAATTATTAGGCAAACGGTAGAAATTTAATCTCCATAGAATATTTTACGAGAATGGGTTAATGCTTCAGCTACCTGTTGGGCAATAGACAACGAAAAAGCCATTCATTTATTAACTCAACAAATATTAATAAGAAAAAATAGGCTTATTAATTCCTACCTGTTGGGTATACAACGAAAAAACCATTCACTTATTAATTCAACAAATATTAATAAGAAAAAATAGACTTTTTATTATTCCCGCCAATTTAGTTGATTTCAATTTTTTTAAATATATCTTATATATTATAATATTTTAGTAAAAACCCATCCTTTTTTATTAAAGGAATTTAGCTCAAATGTTATGGGTCATGATTTGTGTTCTAAGTTGGCTCATGAATTATGTCTCTAGTAAAGTTGAAGTCTTTAGAAATTTAAAAAAATAAATAAGACGACTATTGATATCTTATTAGATCATGTTCTTGCACAACAACTATTATAATTATCTTTTATGGAATTTTTTTCTTTCCAAACCAACTTCTATTTGTGGAGATGAATCTTGGTAAAGGCCACAATAACTCATGATTGTTTGAAGAATTTTTTTTTGTTATTGGAAATTAATAGATATGGTTTAAAATTAAAAGTTTGAGTTATACAATTGGCACAATTTAAGTGTTTAGAAAGTTTAAAAATTCATTTCAAACAATCTGAAATTACAATTTCACTCCAATAGATTGAGTGCAGATGCTAAAACCCAATGGTATGGGATAGTCTGGGTGTCGAGCAAGAAGGCTGCAACGTGCTGTAGATCTAATTTTTTGTCTAGCTCTTTGAAGTTGTCCCTCGAGTATGGAATAGTCTTGGTGCTGAGCAAGAAGGCTGTGGCGTGCTTTAGATTTAATTTTTTGTCTAGCTCTTTGAAGTTGTCCCTCGAGTTGTATTCACCCAAGTGATACAACGACCATTGAAAAACTGATCCAGTTTGCCTTCACAATTTTATTGATTTTCCCAAATTTTTTATTCTTTCAGTGTACCTTGCAATTTTAGGAGAATTGCTAGTTATTATTGTTGTGATTATTAGTTTGTTTAGGTTGTACTTGTAATTTATAAAATTATTGTTATTATTAAATGCATATATGTATTTTAGGTGTCTTGTGTTGTTATGTGGATTGATATGTTTATTTTGGAATTAATTTTAATTTAATTATCAATAATTACTAGGCAAATGGTAGAAATTTAATCTCTATAGAATATTTTTGATAGTATACATAAATCGAAGTTTGAAATTTATTTTCAAAGTAATGTTTTGATTAAAAGTCATATTTTTAGTAGTATATATAAATCAAAAGTTGAGATTTTTTTTCAAAGTAATGTTTTAATTAAAAAATGTTGTATGAATAAGTGTGTGAGTGATGTTTTTTTGAGCATGTAGTATTGATAAGTCATTGAATTGAGCTATGATATTGTAACAAATCCTATGTACAACTTAAGAACCTCCATAGCCATGGAATAGACCTAATGATATTATAACAAAGTCTATTTATAGAATCTCCTTAGCCATGGAATTGATCGATGACATTGTAACAAAACTTACATATTCCGAATCTTTGTAATATTATAATAGAACTTGTAGATTTAACATCTTTGTAGCCATATAATTGGGTCCTAATAAAGTTGGTTGGATTTCCATAATTAAGAATCTTCTTACATGTTTTTTAAAAGTGTGTTTTTAAATGTATATTTTTTAAAATTATATATTAATAATGATGAATTCTTTTGGAACATTTTTAACATTTTTCTTTATCATTAATAGTATTATAATTATTTTAAAACATTTGTAATTTAAGATGTATATGATGAAGTAAATGTTTGATGTTTATATATGGATTGATTTTATCTACATTTATTACCATTTAATTTATAATAGTATTAATAATTATTTTAAATAATTTTAGTAATTTAAGATGTATGCTAAAGTAAATGTTTTGATGTTTATTTTAGATTGATTTTTATCTACATTTACTAGCCATTTAATTTATATGGATGCACTGGTTATTATTATTGTTATTATTATTAAATGGAAATAAGGCAGGTCTAGTTCTTCAGGTGGGTAGGTTGTGTGGACTGAAGTAAAGGGAAGGTTCGGTAGTTGAATCCGATCTCGGGTCTATAGCTGTACCTAAAAAGCATTCATAAATGAAGTGGTCTAGGGCCAAGAGGTCTAGTTCTTCAAGTGGGTAACTCTCAGGAGCAGCAGGTTAGTCGTTAAAGATCGAGACCCAGGCACAGCAGTAGACCCAGTGGTGAAAGTGACAGACCCTTATTCTCCATATAGGAGGGAAAGGAAGGAGGGATTATTGAATATTTTTATTTTCTTGGAAATTCAAATATAATTTTCTATTTTTGAAAATCTTATATTTAATTATTCATTGGTTGAGTGAACTTTGATGCAACATAGTTTTCTTGGTGGAGGGTGATTTATTTATTATAAATTAAAAAACATTGATTTTGTGTGGGGCCATTTTGTTAGTGAGTATTCTGACACTGTTATACTTGACATTGTTATCGCTTTGCCCAAAAATGCTAGAATTGACGGGCTTTCAAGTTCCTTACAGGGGTGGGATGTTAGGGGGTAGTGACCTAAACAAATATGCAAAGGAAGGAGAAAGGAAGTGTGGGGAAAGGTTGTGCTAGAAGTGAGGGGGTGGTTAGGACTATATCAAGTCAACTTTCTCTCTACACTTAGTGTAGGGCTGATTTAATATGTAGAGTTGAGACATGGACAAAGAAGACTAATTTTGTGAGTGGTCAATTTATTAGTGAATGCTTTAATAATACTATTGATTCTCCATATGGAAGGGTAAGGGGGCTAAACAAATATGTGGAGGAAACTTTTAAATATTAATTTAATATGCAACTGCTACTATTTTGTTGTGCGAAAAAAGGGTGTGCGGGGAGTACAGGAGAAAATACGTGTGAAGAAATTGTGTATGAGGGAGTTTGTTAAAGCGCAGGGACTATAACAAGACAAACTTTTTGCACTTCGCTCAATGTATATTTTAAAAGTTTAATGAAATACTCTGCTTATCAAATAGAAATAGTTTCATTTACAATTGCTTTTAGTGTTCTAGGTTTTTTTTCTTTCTATGACATACACACATATTTTTTGTTTTTTATTTGCAAATTTTTTATTTAATCTAGTGAGATGATTTTCCCCAAATATGGCAATTGCAAATCTGTCCTATAGTTGAGATTCATTTCTAATTGACACAATCAATACTATTGCAATTTCAGCAACACAGACATAGATGCAATAAGTAGTAGAAATCAAAGAGGGGAACGTTGCTCAGGACATGTTCAAGCACACAACAAACTTCTTCCAATATATCTTTCAATCTAAAGGCAATTGCATGAAAATGTTTTTTGTCGCTCTTGCTAAAAAATATAATTAAATGAGAACAAGTTTTCCCGACTTCACAATCAATGTTCATATGTTCAATGAAATTAGTGAAGAAAGTTGAAGGTTTGAGAAAACTGGTTTCTTTGGCAAGTGGAGTATGTGATTACGTGCATTTGTGATTTGACATATGTCAATTAAATAGTTATTATCCAATATTAAATGAAGTGCCTTTGTAATGTGTATGAGAATGAAGTGTTGTGCAGGGGAACAAGTGTGCGGAACAAGGAACATAAACCTTTCCTCTCGCACATTTTTACGATACACCTATCTCTTTGATTGTGTAGAGTGTAAAAGTGCAAACGATGGTAAAATTAAAGATTTAATATATTTAATTAAAATATTTGTGGAGGAGAATGTGCTTGGAGGTGCAGAAGGAGAAACATGGATCATCGACAATGTGGTATCTTGATATCAAATAAAAGGAGTCCACATTGACATAACTTGATGTACACAAGAAAACTATTTGAAGGCTTTGATCGTTTAAAACTATTAAAGTAGAAACAACAAATCTTGGTTTATGATTTCCGAATACCATGCGCATTGGTGAACTCACATTTTTGAATTGAATATTTACTATGCAATATTAAATAAGTGTCTTTTTAATGTGTGCGAGAAAGAAGTTAAATTATGTTCGAAGGCTTTGATTGCTTAAAAATTGTATAAAAGTAGAAACAACAAATCCTGGTGCTCACGATTGCAGATTACTATGTGCATTTATAATTTCACATTTGTGAATAATTATGTAGAGAAGGAGAAAGGGTGTGAGAGATGTGTGAGGGAGTTTGTTAAAGAGCAGGGACTATATTGAGTA
The DNA here is from genome assembly GCA_000404065.3 of Pinus taeda. Classification (NCBI taxonomy): domain Eukaryota; kingdom Viridiplantae; phylum Streptophyta; class Pinopsida; order Pinales; family Pinaceae; genus Pinus; species Pinus taeda. The sequence continues at coordinate 261,381 of APFE030278235.1, forward strand.
AAGCTTTATTTCTCTACATTCCACATAAGGCTAATTTAATATGCAGAGTCAAGGCATGGACAAAAAATGCAAATTTTGTGAGCAACCATTCCATCGGTGAGTGCTCTGACACTACTACTGCTATGCCCAATGATGTCAACACTGATGGGGTTCCAAGTCCCTTATGTAAGCGAAGGGGTGGGGGGCCGAACAAATGTGGAGGAAGATTTTATATATTAATTTAATATGAAATTCTACTATTTTGTTGTGCGGAGAAGGGGTGTGCAGGAAGCGTGGGAGAAAGAGTATATGGAGAAATTGTGTTCGAAGGATATTTTTAAAGAGCAAGGACTATATCAAGCTTTTTTCCTCCACACTTCGTAGAATGTATATTTTGAAATTTTATTAAATTACTCCACGTAGCGTATGGAAACCAATGCTAGAACCTCCATTACTGATTTACTATCTTAGTTTTTAATAAGCTTATTCAAAAGAATTGATAGTTTCATTTATAAAGTCTTCCAACACTGTCAAGTGTTCGAGGTTTTCCTTTTCATGCTATGGCATCCAAATATTCTTTTTTCTTTGTTTGCAATTTTTTTATTATTTAAATTTTGATAAGGTGATTTCCCCCAAATATGACGACTGCAAATCTGCCTTGTAGTCAAGATCCGTTTCCAGTTGACACAATCAGTTCCATTGCAATTTCAACAACACAGTTAAGGATGCAATAAGTACTAAAAATCAAAGAGGGAAATGTCAATCAAGACATGTTCAAACGCACCAGAGTTGTTCCATTAAATATATCTTTCAATTCAATATTATCCAATATGAACGTCAGTTGTGCAGTTATTATCCAATATTAAATGAAATGTCTTTGTAATGCATATGAGGAATGAGTGTCGCGCGGGAGGACGAGTATGTGAAGCAAGTAGCATGAACTTTTTTTCTTCTGGGCACTCCTAGAAATGATCCCCCTGACTTAGTATCCAGGAAGGTCAAATAAAACGAGCCCATGTAGACACAATAGTGGGGATAGTTAATTGTCCATCCTGATTTCACACATGATATACACGTAACCCAAACTTTTATGACTCAAAATTTTGTAGTTTTATTACTATAAAGTTCGGAAGATGTTATATGTTATAATTGTTTAAATTTATGTAGAGTGTGAATGTGCGAAATAAGCTTTCATTGTCCATCTGTATTTGCGCATAACCAAACCTCCACACTCAAAGCTATCGAACATTGTTTTGAGAACCAAACATTGGACCACCCCAAAAGCAATTTTGCCAAAGCTTTTTTGCATCTCGATATCAAATAAATGTGTCCACATCGAAATAATGGTGCACTTAGTTGATCACCTACCCTTATTTTGGAGGTACGAACATTGCAAATGAATGTTTCTGTTATTTGCTCTGCACACCTGTTCTCCAAAACAACACTTCTTCCTCACACATCAAAAATACACTTCATTTAATATTGGATATTAAGTACTTGATTAAAAAATGTGAAATCACACTTAGTATTTGAGAAACTCAAATAATACGAGCCTTAGTATTTGAGAAACTCAAATAATACGAGCCCATGTACACACAATAGTGGGGACAATTAATTGCCCACCCTTAAAATTTTCGTGTCTCAATATTTAATAAACCAAAAACCTTGATCATTAATTCAACATATTAATCAATTAATTAGCGGTTTTGGCTTATTAATGCAAGGAAAAAATGTTGTGTAGAAGAACAAGTGTGCAAGACAGTATATAAACTTTCTTACACAACACCAAATTAATAACGCTAACAATATCAAAATCATCTTTCAAATTTGTAGCAAAGTTTCCATTAAAAAGTAATTTTGGTTTAAAACAAAAACAATTTCTTGGGGCACTCCATTGGAAAAATATTTTTGACAATGATGATACCAAAAAGACTTGGAAAATTAAAAAAATTTAGACAAATGATAAAGCAAATACCCATAACACTTGTCAGTTTTAGAAGAGATGAAGCAAATCGCTTGCCTAGAGCTTTTAGAAATGAGTTCAGTGCTAATGGGCCTACAACAAGATTCAAGAAATTCATAAAACACTAGACACATGATAAATAAAACCTAAAATTATTAGTTTTTTTATAATTTTTATAATTCTAGTATATATTTTAGATTTTTAATGTGAGAGAAGTGTGCAAAGCAAGTAACATACACCTTCCCCCCTGTTATCATATTTTTTTCTTCTGTAAATTTATTTTTTGAAAAAACACGGACAACTCATCGATAAATTTGTAATAAATAGGGAAAACCGCTGATAATGGGAATATCAACGTTATTGTTGTTTTTAAAGTTTAAAAAATGCGCTGACAATTGGATTGTCAGCGTTATCGTGAATTTTAAAATAGAAGTAGGAAATTACGCAGGCAATCAGGCTATCAACAACAAACGATGAAAATTCAAAATTTGCTTTATATTGTGCTAACAACATCCACATCAGTGATAAAGAAATCATTTAGCAAACATGCACTAATGATTCGACTGAGTGAGTTCACGTGATCTATTGATGGTTATCGCCACCAAGAGATACTACAGGGAAGCTTCATGATTACTAGTGATATTTTTTGTAGATTTTATGTTAGTTCGTTATTATAATGTACTCTACTACTTCCTGTGATTTTTTACCCAATTAAGTAACATTCATTAACCCACCTCTTGATTGATTTTATTCTTTACGCCTCATGATCGTAAGTTGTTAGTCTTCCTCGAAGATCAAGTGATCGAATTTGAAGTCCGGATCTTGTGTTCTCGTTTAGCAGTGGAAAATATGGGAAGAAGTGGGACAATGAATAAGAGCAAACCCAAGGCTCTCGATTTGCTTGAGATATATCCAAAAATACAACAACAGTTTCAGGGGGTAGGATGGGTAGAGTTTTTCAAGCAGTGTAGCGATTTACATGATGAAGTTGCCAGAGCATTTTCTCAAAGATTCAGTGACCAACAAGTGGTCATAGGACGAATTACCTTCAGGTAACAAAGGAATTGATTGTTGAGGTTACAGGTCTTACTACAGATGGGGGTAAATCCTTCAGAAGCCATGTCTTAGCTAAAGTCGATGTACCATTATTTTTGAAAGAAGAATTTAAAGATGCTAATTGGAGAGGAAGGGTGCATAGATTGTGGTTAAAAGATGAATGGCTTTGTTTTTTTTGAATCACCTAGTCCTATTTCACCTATGAGGGATGTTACAACCAGGTCAACTTGTACCACTTCATATTCTTGGCTCACATTGTAGGTCAGTTAAGAATTAGCACACCTTATTTTCTACTGGAGAGTTTAAAACACGTGTATGCTCGAGTCCAAGCTAGGATGAATGAATCATCTCATTTCATATACCACAAGAGTCTGATAAAATTATTAATTGAAAGTCAATTAAGAAGGGTTGGGAGAACTTTTTTGTTTTGGGGAGGGTTTCAATCTCATCCTACAAAATCAAAGAGAGGTAGAAAAAAGGGCAGTAAGAAGAAAACTAGCCAAACGCAAATCCCTGAAGCAAAAACTTCTTCTCATAGGACCTCCTCTGTACATACAAGGAGTCAGAAAAAGACTGAAACAACCTCTCCTTTGGTTCCTCAGATACCTAAGGTTTACCAAGGAAAAGTGATAGGCTCAAGAAAACGCATGAGACCCCTGCTCCTACTGAAAACCTCCCAACATACAGTCAACTGGTCAAGAAAGATAAGGATAAAATAATTGAACCTGAAGTTGAACATGCCTCATTTGAGAAGGAGCCCACCTTCGCTGAAATGTTTAAAGATGGGAAGAAACCCCACACCAGGCCTTGAAACAAGCTAAGATTAAATATAAAATTAAAGCAGAACCTTGAACTAGCCAAGAAAGTCATAGACGTGGATAAGATTCCTTTGAAGGGCATGATAATAAACAAGGAGAAGGCTACCAACTCAAAAAGGCCAAAGAAAGCGAAAGATTCAAAGAAGGGAGCTACTATGGAGACTCAGAGGAGTAAAAGACAGAGGATGACCAATGTGGATATTTTGTTAGAAGTAGCTAGCACCTTGAGCTAAGTTGATGTTTGTTTTTTCAGTTTTGATCTCTCACTATCGATATGAAGTTTTGATCTATAGAACGACAACCCACTTATTAGTGTTTTTCACCGGCATAATGAAAAGGACACTGATAGTTTCATTGTCAACACATTTTTGACTAGAAGTAGTTAAAAGCGTCGATATTTGGTCCGTCAGCGAAATTGGTATTTTCAGATTTGAAAAATATAGCAACAAGACTGTTAGCACTATCAAAATGGAAAGTCTGAAAGGAGGCACTGTTCAACAAAGCACATTTTTGAAGAAGTTTAAAGATTCATGTGTGATGGTTTTCCGGTATGTCTTCTAGTATTTGTTATCTCTCTTTTTTCATAATATTTTCCCATATGTCTTCTACATTTTGGAAATTAAGTTATTAAAGCTGAACTCTATTTGTCAGCGCAGTTTTACTAATGCCAAAATTCTATATGTTTTCCACTTAGATATCTTAAACAAAATTCATTAATTGCTCCATTTTTGGTATTTATCTCTACTTGCTTCTATCACAACTAAATGATAAATTATCTAAGCCTAAGTTGTTGCTACCTTTCCTTTGTATTCTGTTCAGATAACATGTAAGCAGTAACTTGTTGTCAAACAAAATCCATGCCCAATGGTTTTTTCTATCATTTTCTATACCAACATTGCTCAACTCCAATTAGATCTAGTCAATTTGCTGAATACATAACCAGTCATTGTGACTGAGTTATAGAAGGGATCCCCCTTCAGATTGAAAGGGTTAGATTTCAATCCAAAAGATTGGTTAGAGGCTACCTTAGAGTTTTTCCCACAGCCAGGGTTTTCCCTAAGTGATAACACCCCCTTCACACAAATACTAGAGATTTTGGTGTACCGAGAAAGGGTGTGTGGACATAGTGCAAAGGAGTTTGTGTCCATTGCTTCGCATACACATTCCCTACACACACTTTTTGTTGCACTCCCTACATAGCTTTTCTGCCCACACCAAAACAAAGCTTATTATCCTCACAGCTTAGGTTGTCTATGTATCTTGGTAGAAATTCATATGTCAATGCAAACGTGGACCATTTGATCTTTCTAATGGGGAGGTCAAAGCATTTTGTATGGAAGTACATTACATCTCGATCTAGGAACGATCAACAAGAGGTCAACTGCAGAATCAATATATACTGTTATGGGAAATCAAAATATCAATTTGAGCATGTTTACTGACTCCATATTATCAATTAATGTAAATATTTGACCTTTTGAATGTTCGAGGATTCTAGGAAGGGAGGACTGTTATACTAGTTCGCACAATGGAAGAATTAAACTATTGAAGCATCAACATAAGTCTCTTTCACACAAGAATGCATTGAATGTACCTTGATTGAAATGCATTGAGCATTAAAATGAAGTGTTTGATTTTTAAACGTTTTCTAGAAAAAAATTTAATCAACTAATTAGCGGTTTTGACTTATTAATGTGAGTGAGGAAGAAGTTTTGTGTGGGAAAACGGGTGTGTGAATCAAAAAACATAAAATTTCTTCGATAATGTCTCATATCTCTGCACACCACATATTAATTAATTAGCAATTTGGGCTTATTAAAGTTTGGCACATGAAAAGTTTTAGTTATGTGAATATTAAGTGCATTTGTGATTTCACATTTGTCAATTAAATAGTTATATTAAATGAAGTCTCTTTTTAATGTGTACTAGGAAGAAGTGTTGTGCAAGAAAACGAGTGTCCAAGTTAAGGAATAGAAATTTTCTTTAGCAATGTTCCGTGCCTCTAGATACATTCCCTTAAGCTACATATTAATTGAGCTGAGAGGCGCTCTCCATCCAAGTATGGAAGAGATGTTGTAATGTCCTGCTCTGTTGAACATTTTCACTCGGTCAAATTACATAAAATAAAAGTGAAAGTAAAAAATAAAATAAAATTAAAAATTTGAAAGAAATAATAATTAAAATTATTAATAAAACATTTTCAGTGTGTCAAATTACAAAAAATAAAAATAAAAATAAAATAAAATAATAAAATTAATGATTGCATCGAGAGGAGCTCTCTAGCTCAGTATGTTAGAGGTGTCTAGCTCAATATGGTAGATGTGTTAATCAATATGGTAGAGATGTCTAGCTTAGTATTGTAGATGTGTAAGGTAACATAATGCAGTGTAAACATTTTGACTCTGTAAAAAAAAATAATTTCTCTCCATGGTAGAGATGTTGTAACATAATGTAATGTCATGCAAGTTAAACATTTTAATTCAGTCAAAACAAAATAAAAGTAAAAATAACCAAATAAAAATAACCTTATAAAAAAAAAAAAATGACCCATGGTATTCATGTGAAATATAACATATTTAAGGGAAAATTCAAACCAATTAGATATGTATGACCCTTCTATACCTTCGCCTCTTTGGAGGGCTGAGCATGATATTAAATTCCACCCAAACTTCAGTGAGTTTGTTGTTTTATATATTTGCAACAAAGGGTAAACAAAATCAGACAAACTATGCCTTATTTGGGAGAAATTTCATGACTTTGATTTAAAGAGTACTACTCCATTAATCGATGTGTTAGTGTCATTTAGTTCTGCCTGTCACCAATGATCAAATATGCTTTTACCAAGTTTTGTTAGGGATCTCAAAGTCAAATTTTATCGTGTCACTAGGTTTTCAGAATAAAATTTAGTCATTGGCTAGTGTGTCTAGGTTGTCAATTACTCCTTTACAAAATTGCCATGTTTCCATCTCTGAAAAGTTTTATGGTCATCTTAGTCTCATTATCATGGTTTTCATTCAGCTCACTATCATCCATTAGGTCATTAGGGTTTCAGTCATTGAATTTCTCATTCCATTCATAAAATTGGCATGTGAAGGAGTAGTGATACAAATTGGTTAAAAAAGGTTTTATTTCAAATGAGTATGTTGTAATAAGCTTCAAATAATCTCAAGCTGCATTCAAGGGTTCCTAAGCTACATGGTTTCCAAAGCAAAAGTGAGAAAGACATAGTGTGAGCCACCCCACTACTATGAAAACAAATCAACTTCACAAGATATAAAATACCATCATTTTTCATTTCTCTCATTCATTTCATTACTAAAGAAGCTCTCACTCATCATCAATCACGTCCTCACCCTTTTTAGGGCCAAAGACATTCCAAAAAATTGGTCTCAAGCTACCTCGCTGCATTTTCTGTGGGAAGCCCTCCTTTTCATGTTTGCAAGTCTACAAACCTTATTCATATACATTTTATCCTCCCTCACACTCAAAAAGACCCCTAAAACCCTCACACCTCCTCACTCTCAATCCTAAAGCCTTCTATAGCTAAAACCTAGCCCTACGTTGCGTTTTTGGCAGCGTTTAACTGGGACTGTGTATAAACTCCCTAGCTCTATTCCCTCACTCTTTTCACTTCCCTCCACTTCCATAACTTCCATAACATCCCTCCCCATCTCATAAATTTTTCCTACACCCATTCCTACTCCCTAACCCTTTCATCCTATTCCCTCATTCTGTTCCCCCGTTTTTCCCTCTAGGGTTTGCACTCACAAGTTTACTATGGAGAAGGAAATGAGGCCTTACAACAAGGGTGGGAAAATGGCAAGGTATGAACTCCTCAATACACGGAAGTTGATGTCCTCACCACTCTCCAAGCAATGTTTTCAGCATGTAGGGTGGCTTGAGTTTTGGGAGCAAGTTGGAAAAAGTCAAATGTCATGCTAAGTTGACTAGTTTGTTTTCCACACATCTTAAGAAGGAGCAAGTCAAAATTGCAGGGGTGACATTCACTATATCAACTTACATCATATCAGCATCCACAAGGATACCGAATATTGGTGAGAAATGGTTCAAAACTCAAGAGTTGGAAGCCCAATTCTACCAACCCTACATCAAAGCTCATTGACAAAGAAATCAATGAAGACAAGGAATATTGGCTAGGAAAAGTAAATGATCATTTGGAGAAGCTTCTAAAGAAGGAAAACAGGGACAATACGCTGCAAAGACACATCGCTGCCCATTATTACACAAGGAATCAGGGTGCCAAGGTCAAAATCAAGCAGTTGAAGGAAAAACTCAAGGAAACCTTAATCAGGAAAAAAGAGAATGTTAAATTGGATTTTCTTGCTGATTATTCCCTCATAGGATATCACACCACTTTAGAACTTCATGGAGCAACTCTAGACTCATTTTTAAGAAATTTGGAGAAATTTTGGTTTTGGTGAATTTTTGGAAATTTTTGAGATAATTATACTTCAAAATTTGTGTCTGAAGTAAGGAAGATTAATTTGACAAAATTGAAAGATGTTTTTGTCAACAATAGACCAAATACCAAAAACCTCATTCACTTTATACATAAGTGTTATTTTTGGGGAGAAATTCCCAAAATATAATTGCTACAGGAGAGTTGCTGCACATCTTGGAGTAGTCTTGGGAAAATGCTTGTTTGTCTGTCATGGAGTGTCCAAATGACTTTATTGATGATTCAAATGATAACTGTACATCCACATATTTCCAATGAGCTATCGAAAGCTCAATTTGGATTAGGGGAAGGTCGTCAAATAACTCTCCAAACTTTTCACTGTGCTTTTGCTATGAGCACGCTGCATTTTTCCAATTTGAAGTGACCAAGTTAAAACTTAGATTCTGAACAAATGGGAAACTATTTTTGAAAATTGGAGGAGGTTTTTCTTCCTAGTAGACCAAAGAAAAAAAAACATCTCTCAGTTTTCCAAAAATATTTATGGTTAGAAAGATATCGCTCCACTTTTAGCCCAATTTTCGCATAATTTTGGCAATTTTTGGCATAGTCACCTTGCCAAAAGCATAGTGTGGGTCACGCTGCGCTTTTTTTGGAGAGCCCCAAATGGAAAAAAAAATCCACATGAATCGATATATTTTGACCCCTACTTCAACTTTGGACACCTGGAAGCCCAAGTCATCAACTTTTATAGGGTGAAAAACCTAAAAAACACCTTTCTGCCCTGTTTTTGGAGGCCATGCTGTGCTTTTCACAAAATTTGCTGTGTTTTTTAGAGGAGGCTAGTTTCTTCAACAGTTTGACCTGATTTGACTTTTTACCTATGTAAAGATGTAATTGAGCATGTAATCATGTAACTGAGATGTAATTATGCTAGATGAGAGTCAAATGAGGTAGATACATGCTAGTAAGTCTTTTGTTTTGGTCAAATGAATCAGTTTTATTATATGGAGGGTTTGTTTTAAACCTCCCTAGACATTAGGGTTTAGTTAGAACACCTCATGGAGTTGTTCCTAGAGTCATGGATTTGACCCCTGAGAGTGGGGAGATGCTGTTTTGGTCTTTATGTATCATTTTATTAGTGATAGAATAGGTTGGACATCAGAGGAGAGAACTATTGTAGCTTTTATTTGGATATATCTGGAAATCAAAGGATACAATTTGCAGCGATTATCTAGGAATTCATGTGCAATAAGTTTGTGATTTTGTTTTTTTCTCTGTTATCACTTTATATGAAAGATATTCATCTTCTCTTTCCATTTATCAATTCTTCAATGGTTTTCCTTACAATTTATAAACATAATTATTTGCATAAAGCTTTCTTTGATGGAAAAATCAGTATGTGTTACTTTCTTTATTGCTTAATGAATTCATGTTTCATGATCATTAAGACCTTTAGCTTCTTCTGAACACCATACTACACCTAAAAACCCTAAGATCCATCACAAAAGTATTGCTACCTTGCTCCTTCATATATTTGCTGCTGTAACCCTTTGATCCTCTAACCTAGCTACCTGGTTTTTCTCCCTTATCCAACAACAAAACCCTAAATTTTCCAAAACCCACCTGAGCCTAGATATCTAGCCTAAAATCCTTTACATTCCAATCATCTCTTGGCTATGATGTCATAGAGAGAGCCCTCTTTGGCTTTGTAGGGCTAGCTACCAAACTAAAAGCTTGGTCTGTGGTTACCTCCGTCGGTCTCTTCGCAACCTAGGATATTGTGGAGGATAACACGATGTAAGCATAATGTGTTTGGATAAGATTTAATTTACCTCTGTGGATTTAGATTTCATTGTTTTTTCTATCTTATTTAGGGATTTTAATCAAATTGAATCTTTTAAATTACATGCAATTGTATATGATTAGGTATAATCAATGAAACAATGCATTATTTGAAGGAAATTGTATCAATTTACTTTAAAGGGTAAGTCTCCATTCGATCATCATAACCAGAATTCGATTGGCTATGATTAAATTTACCTTCATGAATTTGGATTTCGTTGTTTTGTTAATCTTATTTAGGGATAAAGGTTCTGTAAATGGATTTAATTGTTTTGTAAATGAGAGTTATTTAATTTTTTTTTTTCTTCAGCAAAATCCCAAGAAAATAAGAAATGCTAACCATAAAGGATAATACATTTATGATCTTGGTTTTGAACCTGAGCATGCAAGGCATCGATCTTTGAATAATCACGTGGGTTCTCTATGTCATTATTGTTTTATAACCTTATTATATAATTTTTGTTTAGTCTTATGTGTCATCGAGATTTTGGTCATTCGAGTTTAATTTCAAAGAATTATATGAAGGTGTCAAGAGTTATAAATTTAGTTTTTATTTTTTTAACTATAACTTCAAAGTATTGTTATAAAACTTATTCGTAAAAAGTCATCCTTTAATGAGATGAATTGAAATTCATCTCATTGTATATACATTTGTTTTCTTCATTTTAGTGGCTTTGACTTTAATTAAAGTTTACAAATAATATTTATTTTCCATTAAACTAGATAGACATGGTATACATGAAGATTTATTTTCAATAAAGTTGATGATAAATTATAAAACATATATTTTAGTTATTATTAAAGTTTTGAATATTAAGATTTATTTTCTTAATATATATTATTACGAGTTTCATGAATTAGAGTTATTTTCTCAAATATTATATTATAAATCAACATAGACCCATCTAAACTCTGGATCTATCAAGCACCGAAAGAGATCAAATCTCTCGAGGTACAAACCTCTTTTTTTAGTTCAAAGCTGGAGGAAAGATTTGGAACTCTAGAGATTTGATCCCTCTTAGCACTTTATAGATCCGTGTTTAGATGGATCTACGTTGGTGAATTAATTAACGATTTTTTGTGTAAACATCACATTGTTTGAATGCTTAATACCATTTACTCTGAAAAATTGTGTAGTGTTCACTGGTTCATCAGGCTCTGTAGCTAGACTCTATAAAACATCGAATTTCACAATATTTGAAACACATATTATCCCATTTCACAACAATTTTTTGATGAAATGTCACATGAGCTTAATCAAATTCTCATGCTTTGTACATATTCCCCCTCCATACACTGCTTTTTGCACACTAAAAATCGTCAAATTTTACATTATTTGATACACATATTTTCTCATTCTACAACAATGTTTTTACTAGTAAAACAAATTTAGCAATTATTTTATCTTCACAGAGAGTCACATGCCTTGATTCTTCCGCTGCAAAAGTAATAACTTCAATTATATGATTCCAATGAACATGAAAATTAGTGTTATGTAGCCTTGTAGAAATCTGATATACAATTAGCTAAACTTGGACATAGCTACCTTTCTGTGTCTATTTCTTGCTTGTTTTCTACTCCTTTTGCTATCTTCTGTGATATCTGCTTCTGTAATTGTGCTTGCATTATTTTAATAATGAAATAGTTATGTATTACATTGTAATTTGCGAAGTGAAAATGTGTGGGAGCGTGGAGGAAGCACAATAAAATCTTTCTCCACATTCTACATATATCATTTAGATGTTTTGGGTTTTTCTCAAAATTTAATAATACAATTTATCAAACTATTTATTCGTTTAATTAAATAAATTGATTTAAGATAATGAAATAAACATGTTTTTAAAACTATTTATACATTCATTCATGCGTTTCAACATTCCTTTCAATTCACTAAAAGACGAGGATTTCTCGCTAAACCTTAGGACAACACCCTACATTTGATCATGGTGTTTTGTGATATGCTAAATAAAAATATTTTTAATGCATCCAAGAAATCATTGAAGATTAATAAAGCACAAAGCGTAAGACATTGAAGACTAAAAATGAATTTCAGCACACGAGGATTGGATACCTTGTCCTAAAGAAATAAAACAATCATCTCATCATATTTTAAATAAAAATAAATGCAAACAAAGAAAAAAGAATATCTGGATGCCATAGCAAGAAAAGGGAAACCTCGAACACTCGACAACGTTGGAAGCGTTTATAAATGAAACTATCAGTTTATGCAAAAAATATTACATTGTCGATAACAACTTGAAAAAATATTATTGGCCTCATTCTTACTAGATTTATTAGCCAGTAGCTAATTAGCAAAAAAACATTACAATTTGGAAAAAGTGCTTCACTGACAAAAAATAAAAATAAACATAGATCCAGAAAAATTTCAAGATCAGTACAATGAGGGGTAGTTATCAAACAATATTCTTTGGTGTTAAACCTGGTGATGACAAAAGTAGAAACACATAGTGTGCATTTTTATCCATGCGAGCCAATCTTCCTTCAAAGCGATCTAGTTTTTCCCGTAGAGGTCCCTGACCTTTTACAAATTTGCTAATCTATCCTACATCTTCCACTAGTTGCATTGGAAATCATTCATGAATTATATGATCGTATTCTGGTCATCATGTCTGTATCTTATGAGTTGTTCTAGAAGCATCTTGAGATATCCAAGCTTATTTCCAAAGTTTTTTTGATCAGATGCAGGGTCATTAAAATTAGGTCTATCAACAGGGTTGGGATCTATAACCTCCCTGCGACCAATTCTCTCCAGGTGATGATGGTTTGATTCTCCTCGTTCATCAACTTCATGATTCACTCCGTCTTTTTCATGTGGACAAGTTAAACTAACATAACTTTTTACGTTAAACATAACACCAACCCAACTGAGAACAACAACAACCGACCTTGTCTTACATTGTAATGAACCAAGACGTAGCCCAAAAATAAAATATCTAAATGAACAGTCATAGACTGCAAAAGAAAAGATGCAGAACCCCCAAGAAGCCAGTCAGAATAGAGATACACAACCATAAACCCAAAGTCATGGAATTTCCTACTCATCACGCACCTTCAAAATCCAAACAAAAAAAAATGCAAATCATATAATACCACCCAATAATAATAGAAGATAGTAAAATGAACCAATTAAAAAAAAAAAAAAAAACGAAATACAACAACAATGATCAAATGAAATTGGAGCATAGAATCAGTCCACCTTACCTCGTTATTGAGCTGGGAACCTAGCAAAGGGTTGGCACACAATTCTTGGTATGCTATTCGACAAACAACAAAATAACATATTTGTTATACATGTTTTCCCGATCTTTCTGTACCAAAAAGTATTTTCCTAATTGAATTTGTGTCTTTCTATGCTTCTTGCTTGGTTTTTTCTCATTTTGCTATGTCTCCCGCGATATGTGCTTCTGTAATTGTGCTCACATTATTTTAATAATGAAATGGTTTTGCCTCACATTGCAATTTTCAGAGTGCAGAGATGCGAGGTTTCAGAGGAAACACAATAAAAGCCTCTTCCGCACCCTATACATATCGTTTAGATGTTTTGTGTTTTTTCCCAAATATATTTCCCTAATTTAATTTGTCTATTTCTATGTTTCTTGCCTATTTTTATCTCTTGTTGCTATGTCTCTTGTGATATATCTTTATGTAATTGTGCTCATATTATTTTAATAATCAAATGGTTATGCCTTACATTGCAATTTGCAGAGCGTGGAGATGCAGAATTGTAGAGGAAACATAATAAAAGTTTTCTCCGCCCTCTACACCTATCATTTAGATGTTTTGGGTTGTTGTTGTTGTTGTTGTTTTTTTTTTTTCGTTTTCGTTTTGTTTTGTTTTTTTTTTTTTTTTTTTTTTTGTTTGTTTGTTTGTTTGTTGTTGTTTTTTTGTTTTTTGTTGTTTTTTTGTTGTTTTTTTGTTTTTTTTGTGTTTTTTTTTTGTTTTTTGTTTTTTTTTGTTTTTTTTTTTCTCTAAAGTTTAATAATACAATTTATCAAACTATTTATTTCTTCAATTAAATAAATTGATTTAAGGTATCGAAATAAAGATGTTTTAAAACTATTTATGCATTAGTTCACATATTTCAACATTCGTTCAATTCGCCAAAAGCCAATAACAAAACTGAACTTGTTTTTATCAATTTTCTATTTCTAAGGCAAAATATGCATGATAAATCTACATGCTCTGCTGATTACATTTCTTTCAATAGTTATGGAAACAATTGCAACAACAAAAGCACAATTAATTCATAATTATTATATTTTTATAATCATTGCACATTTCAACATTGGCATAAATATAGATAAAAAAATTAGTAAACAATAACTAGATTACATGCAATCAGAATGAAAGCCATAATTCATGAAATTTGGACAAATTATAGTTGATACTTTATTATATTCAATGTGATTTTGCCTAAGTAACCAATGTAACATATATAAATCTACCCACACAGTTTATAAGGTAGTATAGCTGAAGTCATCATCATGATTACATTACTTTGAAAACCTCTCTTCATATGTACATAGCCTAAGTAAACACAAATCTCACAATTAGTATTTTACACATACGTATTTTTCCCAAGAAATCCTGGAGCTGTTGTCATCCCATTCTCTTATTTCTTACCTTTAATGGCTACTATCTTTGAGCATTGAACAAACTACAATCAAAATCAATTTCCTCTTTCCATATTGTATTACAAAGGTCTCTTAGCTTCTTCATCATCCTTTTCAAAACAAGATGATAATTGAGCAGACAAGACTAACAATACTATAAATGCTCTTGCAATAAAGACTAAATCTATAAGCTATGTGTTTTTCAGAGATGTAAATTAAACTTACTGCTTCATTCCTTCCTATGTACTGAAATTTGGCCTTTGATATCTTAAATATTATGGGTTTATGAGTGATGTAGACTATGCCATGCTGTTTTCTGCAATGCTAAAAAGCTCCATATTTCAGTGGCATGTGTTCCCTCATTCATTATGACTTGGAAAAACTTTAGTTGAGAGGAACCTTTAGCCGAGTGGTTTCATTTTTACACAAGCTTGAAACAGAGAGGAAGCTGTGCTTGATATAAGTTTTCATGCCCCCCAAGCATAACCTGGAGAGGTACATGCCCCCCAATCTTCATTTGGTTCGCTTGAGTAGACTACTAGTAACTAATAGGCAGATGAAATGAAGGTTCATTTACGAGATCATGTGAAAGACTCAAATTAATCAGGGGAGGATTTGTTTCATTTTTCAACGAGATTGACACAGGAAAAGAATTATGCTCATGGAACCTTGTTTCGTTTTTTAACGAGCTTGACACAAGAAAAGGAACTATGCTCATGGGACCTCGTTTCATTTTTTAACGAACTTGAAACAAGAAAATGAACTATGCTCATAGGGGCCTGTTTCATTTTTTAATGAGGTTGACACAATAAAAGAACTATCCTCATAATCATTAGCTTCATTTTTTAAGCGAGGTTGACATAGTAATGTAATCATCCTCTCAGGCACTTGTTTAATTTTTTATGAGGTTGACACAGTAGAAGAATCATCCTCACAAGTATTTGTTTCATTTTTTAACGAGGCTGACACAATAAAAGAAATTTCCTCACAAGTATTTGTTTCAATTTTTTTAATGAGGTTGACACAATAAAAGAACTTTCCTCAGAGGTATTTGTTTTCTTTTTTTTTAACAAGGTTGACATAGTAAAAGAAATATCCTCATGGGTATCTGTTTCAATTTTTAACGAGGTTGACATAATAAAAGAACTATCCTCATAATGACTTGGATCATAGCTTCCACCTGGAAGAAAAACATGCCGAGGGATAATTCCCGACCATGCCTTCAAGAGATCTTCATCAGAAGGAAGAATAGATCTTTGGAAATAAGACATGTGAAGAGAATCAAAAGGGTCAAGAAAATCTGTAATAGCCCTGGTGAAAATTTCATGTAATAAATGTTAAAAACAATAACCACGGATCAATGGGACACTTATTCCAAGATGAATATTGGGCAGGACATCCTAGGGTGTTCATTTGATTGTTTATGGCTAAGGAAATTGGCAATGGCAATGACTAAGGATTTGGAAATGAAAAATGACATTTTTGGCACAATTATTTATGAAAATAATGGAAAGTAGGAAAAAAAGGAGGTGAAAGGTCACAAGTTGCATGTGAGGAGGAAAATGAAGGAAAATAATGGAAAATTAAGAAAATAGAGGCCTCATTCATAAAAAGGCTTATGAGGATTAGTTGGTAACCTTTTGCCATTTTAGCTTTGGATCTCCTTCATTATTCTCTCTCTCTCTCTCATACTCTGGGACACCTAGAGTTTTCTTGGAGCACTTTCGAATTGGAGCAAGAAAGACAAAGAAGGCAAGAGGAAGAAAAGATGAAGTAGGGAAAGGCATGATCAAGTAGCTACATCAGGTTTCATTGTAGGTATCGACTTGCATGCATATTTTCCTTGCTAGATTTGGTATGCATGGGATTTCATGTGTTTCTTTTCTACCATGGCATGGGTTTTTCTAGGTGTGACAGTATTTTCAACCTAGCCTTTCCATTTTCCAATAGATTTGATGAGATGGGTTCTCTCATTTGGTTTATGTGAGATTGTCAGATTGGATTTGAAGCTGAGTGGGGTGGATCTCTGAATTGACAAACACATGGTGTAGTGGTCCCTGAACCAGACTAAGGACGCATAGAGCCACTAGCTTAGTAACCCCTGAACCAGATTGTGGGTTGCGTTAAATCCAGATTGTGTGACTTAGTGGGCCTAGGAATCCTTGCCGCTGAATGGTGGGATATACTTTAAAGCCAAAAGGTAGATTTTCTCTCCGTTGGGCCTAGTGATTTCGGAATGGAATGCATGGTAAATCTTAGGGATCATGTCTCGGTGTAGGGACTAGTGATACTTGGATCGGATTGCAGATGCACAGTAAATCCTGAGAGACTAGGAGGCACTCAAATTCCTCACAGTGTAGGAAGAGAACTCCGGTGGCATCCACATTGATTGGTTTTTTTGATGTGTTCTACATTCATGCTTGGAATATGGCACGAGGGTGATTCGCTGAAGAGAGACATGGATCAGCCAATCTATGGTTGGGTGGAATGTGGTAGTACCATCACCGGTTGGTTCATTGCATTGATCAATGAGAACTTCATTCCATTGATTTTCATGTGTAAATGTACTTGTGTATATATGGATTTTGATGACTGATATGTTTATTGTATTTCTATTCCTATTATGCTGGTTATATGCACATTTTATGGCAGCAACTATGTTTGGTTGTTAGCATGTTTTTACTTGTATTTGAATGGATATTGTATCTACGAACTAATAAGTTACAAGGCAACAGAAGGGATGAGGAAACAATGGTTCATGGCGATTTGATCCCCACACTTAATTATGTTGTTTACACTTGTAGGTTACATGTTGACAATATGTTTGATGAAATGCCTGTCATGGTTAGTAGGGGTTTGGTTAAGGTCTTGGTCAACTATTTACTTTTGCAACATTGTTTCCCTATACTTTACTTGATTCTGAGCTTTCATTACATTGCGGGCAGTGGCTTGGGCTTTGGGCTTGATTCCTGGGGTCGCTGGCACATAACTGGCAAGTTTGGTCTATAGTCACTGGTAGGAAAGCCTATGAGAGCGAATTTAGGTCTCTTGTTTCCCTCTTGCCCATAGCATGAGAGTGAGTATGGCCTTAGAGGTCCAGAACAACAGTGGGACCCAGGGACAAGTTGTCTAAGTGACCGACTTGTCTCTTGATGATGTTGGATGATTGTGTGTGATGTTCTGTCGATTCAACTTCCTTAGGGTCACATAGGAGGTTGAATATGATCATAATATCCTCTAGTCTCATGTTTACCTTGGTTGGCATAGTTACTTGGGTGGATGTGGAATGAGGGTGTTACAAAATTCATTTCAAACTCCCCCATAAGGTTCCCTATGTTAATTACTGGATCTAAGTTGTTAGAAGTCAAGAAAATAGTGAGAGGATCTCTTACATATGTACCTGTAAACATGAGACTCGTTGCTACATAATTAACCCGTGGCAGGTTAGATACCACATGCAAATAAGGAATATTCAGGGATGCTAGATGGTTGGCAGTCGAATCAAGATCAACGAATGAAAGCTGGCCATTAGTCACAATGTTTCCATTGTGAGGAAAAGGCATCACACAAAAGTGTCAATACGACAACTTTCATGGCATAGACATAGTCTCGCCTAAGGAGAAAATTGAAACCCAAGGGGCCTTGGACTACCATAAGATCGATACATACAATTTTACCTTCCAGAGTAATAGGTAACTTAGGAAGGATCCCTAAAGGCTCACTAATGGTTCTGTTAAAAGCCAAAATATTCTGTGTAATATGAACAAGTTGAGGGAACCCAAAACTTTCCAAGCAGATGAGGATAAAATACTGACAGAAGCACCTTCATCTACATTTGTGTGCTACACATTCTTACCATATAATTTCACAATGATTTGGAAAGGGGTGGAAGAAGGAAGACAATGTCTTGTAATTCTACTCCAAACAAAGGAAATAACCTCATTACTTGGAGGGGGTTCAAAGTAAAGAGGTGAAATGCCCCTATGTGTATAAGAATCTAAAGTAACAAGAAGAACCTAAGCGGTATTATTTTCACTCTCTAAAGGGAGAGTGGGATCGACTGAAAATGTTATCAAGTTGACACTTGATCAAACAATTGCTCATAAACTTGAGTGATATGTGTTTCACCCTCCAATGGAAGAGTGGAATTAAATGTACTTGTAATTAGATTAATCACTTCATCAACTAACTGTAGGTTGAGAGAAAGTTTATGGTAACTAGTTGGAAGTTGTTGCTGTGAAATAGTAAGTCTTTCCACAATTTTGAGGCTTCGTCCATATGAGGGATAAGGGCGACTATGATGAATCCCTTTGCATAACCTACAAGGAAACATAACTTTACCCTTTTTCTTGGGAACCTCATAATGTTATGAAACCAGCTCAAGAAAAGATAGAAAAGATAGATCAACGCCTTAGAATTCAGCCTCTTCGAGGGGGAAACCTCCTTTACATTACATAAATGAACAATTCTTGGATGATTCAAATGACAAAACCTCCTTTCTATATTAGGAGTCTAAGGAGTCACAATATAAACCAGCCGACCTAACATTAATAATATAAAG